>JAZGTK010007607.1:0-19187 GCA_036877625.1 Ambastaia sidthimunki
GAGAGAGAGAATGACAGCCTTTCATGACCGGCTGTAATACTGCAGTTTGGCTCTTGTCTGTGTTTACAGATGATTCTGATTTTTGATTGGTTTGATGCAACGAGTATGTGAGATGAGAGATAACTATGATTGTGCGTGTGTGCGTCACACATCCCATCACAAACATTGTGTTTTTAAAACTGGCTGTCAAACAGTCACAAATAGTGTAACATTTCTGAAGGCATCTCAAGACTTCTGTGTCCTGTCTAATTATACAGGCTTCTTTTTTAGCATATAATGTTTTGAGTACATGTGACTCTGAAAGAATATGAGGCTGAAAGATGTATTTTCTGTGCCACTATTGCAAAAAAATAATGATTGTTTTTAAACTGGTTTCTGTCATTAATTGAGGCTATCTTTATGTGTCTGGATGGTCCCAGCTAACAATTTTAGGTTATAAGGACTTTTCACTAATGTTTCCATTAAGTTACAAAAACATTGAAAATGTTATTTTAAATTGAATTTTGAATTTATAGTTGTAAGAACATTCAAATTGTCCAGTTTCTTAGACCATTATTGCTTGGTTAAAAGAACAATATTCAAACATCAAAAAACTCTTTTTTTGATAACTTTTACATATAACATGTTTTTATAACTTTAACAGAACATTAGCCAACATTCTGAGAACGCTCCCTGTTAACTGGGGTTGGGATGCTGAAACAAATTCATATTTTGACAGAGCCACACAGCCTTACTGGAGTTTTTATAGTTGATGCGTATTAAGCTACAGTATATGAAACGTGTTGTAACTTGGA
This sequence comes from Ambastaia sidthimunki, assembly GCA_036877625.1. Classification (NCBI taxonomy): domain Eukaryota; kingdom Metazoa; phylum Chordata; class Actinopteri; order Cypriniformes; family Botiidae; genus Ambastaia; species Ambastaia sidthimunki. The sequence goes on from JAZGTK010007607.1 coordinate 795, forward strand.
AAAAAATGATACACTTCACCTTTAACAGCATGAAATCAATGACATGATGACAGAATCAGTCGTGGTTGATCATACTGTACAAAAGGGCTTTGATTTGCTCTGAGATGCAGCAGACATTCTCCCTTTAGAAATGTGTGCAGATGTGAGCGGTTGAGCGGCCTTAACCTAGAGATGAGATCACAAAACTGATCCGAGCTCACGAGCAAGATGGCAACACTGTCTTGTTAAAGCTGCAATCCATAACTTCTTTTTTAAATAAAAATAAAAAACAGTTACTGATCGAGAACGTAACAGATCAGTTTTAAAGACAGTCTCTTTTCCTAACTCTGATCCACAACTGTAGGTTTACAATTTATAATGTTAGCCGTCGGGTCTAATTTCCTGTGAAATGTCAGTTTGACTTCATTTGACTTCAACACATAAATAACGAACACAAAGCAACCTGCAATTTTCAGTTTGAAACAGAGATGGCGATAGAGAGGCAGAAATTCCGGATTGGAGCTTTAGCAGAACAGTTCAGATTGTGTTTTTGTGTTTCCTGTGTTATGTAAAGGCACAGTCAACATCCATCTCCGGCTTTACTCATGCATTAGGCAGCATCGCATAATTTTTAATAGTTGCGCTTTGACATACGTGAGGACAGACAGTCAAGTGGCTCTGTTGCTACACTGCAGATTTACTCTCAGTCCCCTCTTGATGCTGCGACCCCGCATGAGGTTCCCCGCTGCAGTGACTTTACACTCACCTCTGCACTTCTTCTGTTGCAGTATAACAGCGCAATATAATATATCATTGACAGCAAGTGTCGCAGTGTTGTGCATTTGATGATGGAGACTTTGAACTTGAATCTGAATGTTATTTTATGTTTTATAAGGATGTTATTTTGGTGTTATTTTATTATAGGCAGATTAATACCGCTTGTGTTGCGAACTAATTAAAACTAACATAAAACTAAAAGCAAAAATACAGAAAACTTAAAATTGGAAAGATTTAAATCGAATGTGATTTTTAGAGCAATAATTATCCTGATCAGTAATTGTATTATCTGGCAACATCAGAGTCTGGGTTTGTTGTCTTATGGTGGCATTATCACAGTTCTGCTCTGTAATACAAAGTTATTTATCACAGTGTTTTTATGCAATTGTGGCATATGTGCCGTTTCACAGCGCGTGCGGCGTGACGTGTCAAGCTGCCAAACTGAGGTGTTTACTAACTGCACACCACATGCTGCTGGATTACATGCACGCATGCATTTTTTGCTAATGCATGCTGAGGGACAAATTCCTGAGAGGAGTAATTTAGTGCAGTCACAAATTGGAGACTGATGGCTCTAGAAAGGTAGACCTGAGTCCAGGGTTTGAGTGTGAAGAGAGATTTGTCATTGGTGACAGTATCAGATCTAGAAAGTACTTCCATAACTCACCTTCTACTTTTGTCATCCCAGCTAACAGGGAACGTTTTCAGAACGCTGGGAAACGCACTCTAAAAGTTATATCAAAGTTCTGAAAATGTTCTTGCAGTGATGTTTTATATCGTATATCAAAAACATTATACTTGTTAGTGGAAGATTTTAAAAATATTACAGAATTAAGAAAATGTTTAAATAATGTTCCTATAACCAAGCAATACTGTTATTTTAATGTTGCCAAACATGATTTCCTAGAGAAACCATATTGTGCTAATAAACCTTTTTTTAAAGAAATTAGAATTAATATCCTGTTTATTTTACTATGATTATAATATTAATTATTATAATTCTGACTCTAAATTCTGATTGGATGAGATTGTAAAATGATTTGTGACCACAGGTTCTCCATGTAGCTTACCATCACTTACTGAAGAAAGCAGAATTAAAAGATTTGCTCTTTGAAATTTATAGGGGAGTGGTCTTTAACAACCTCCACCAATCAGATGTCTAGACTGACAATATTCACAGAATCATGTCATTCCAGCAAGTATGCTTTTATTGGCTGCCCCTTCCTCTTAAAGACACACACAACCTTAAAGCCAGAGATGCAGTGAGCCAATGGGAGCCTCTTTATGTCATAATGGCCTTTATCTCGGCACTTTTCTCTAGGGCGGATTTAACATTGAGGCTGATGAGCAAATGAGTCAAGATTCTTGAGCGTGTGGATGACAGGAAGAGGCTGAAGAGGGGAGCAGAAATGAAATTTAGGACGGAACGATGAAGTGAGAAAGTGCAGAGATAGAGAGGGAGGCTGAGATGTAGAGATTACAGCCGGAGAACAGTGAGAATGCTGGAGGAGAGCAACTCCATCCAGAAGAGATTATGTTTTTGATTAAGAGCCAGTCTGTCTGTTAGCTGTGTCATGAGTGCTTTCAGAGAAAATGTCTTTTTTGCAGTGTGCTGCCTCCCAGTTAGGTTGTGAATCCTAGCGTTTCCTTAACGTTTTCATGAAGCAACAAAAATATTAAATGTTATTTTGAATGTTCTAGAAGTTGTACTGTTTTAGAAGTTGTATTAACATTATTGCTCAGTGGTAAGAACATTTATTAGAACATAAATTTTGATTTTTAACTTTAAATTTTTAGTTAACATTTTTTAAAGTTCCACTAACCACTTAAGAATAACATTTTTCATATGATATACGACATTAAAAACATTCTGCTAATGTTACTACAAGAACGTTTGGATGACTTGGGGGAGAACATTTAGAGAACTGTAGCCAGCCTTCTGAGAACGTTCCCTATATGGGTCCTGGGAGAGTGGACATATCACACCTCCATATCGACCCCTAATCACAGTCCCTAACACAGAAATCCTAACAGGTTAAATCACACTGAACTCAATCTAAAAACCAAGTGCTGGAATTTTCACAGGTTAGGGTGCATGTTCTTCAAATATCTCTTGAAGTCTGCATTAGTGTGCACTTGGTTAAAGGGTGTGCCGTGGGTTAGTATTGCTAGTTAGTTGCACAAGCGTTAAAGTATAGCCTGGTCGTGACGTGACAAAGCTCTTGTGTCTGTACTTGCAGAAACAAGTTTGTTTCTGGCCAAATGAAAGCACAAGGTTTTTTTAAGAGGTTTTAGTTGAATTGTAGATTTTGGTAAAACCTCAAGAGCTCCATTTGAGAGAGCATGGAGTGTTTTTTAAATGACCACTTTCCTTTCAGCGTGCATTAAATTTCACTTAATCCCCCTTTAGTAGATGAAGCAATTAAACAGGAAAGTAGCGCACGTGTTATCCTGACATTGAGGAAGTCGGCCAAGTGATTTGTGCTTTGGCTTTTAAGAAACCACCGGAAGTGTGTTGGTTTTTCAAAAAATGTATCATTCTTGAGACGGCACCAATTTCACGGCTGAAGTACATCCCGCTCAAGCTTATTTACTGTGTTTCTGTTTTAGCACAATAGCTTCACCTGCACGGGTTGCCAGATTGCCGGTCAAACAATGGCAACTATAATACAATCCATCTCAGATCGGTCCGGCATGATGTATAATAATACTTTGATTATAGCTTGTGTTACCATGACCACCTCTGCTGCTGGTTGAAGCCGTTCACGGCTTCTGCGTTTTATTCCTCGGCCAAAAATGGAAACATTTCCCCATCCTCTGTCTTCATTCCAGGGTGAATTATGGAAGATTGTGATGAGATATGTGGAAACGAGGAAAGCTGAATAGACTCAATTAGACATACTTTAGCTGATATGGGTCCCCTGCTGAAGACAGGCCTCGCTGGACTCCCACATTCAGGCTAATCTACATCACCTCTTTATCTTCTCTGTAAATCTATTTACTTACAGCTTTAAAAGCCATTTCTCAGTGTTTAGACTGCATTAATGACACAGCCCCCTCTGGCCTCCTGCATCCCAAAGGAAAAAGCATTTAATCTCCATCTGAGTATTCACAGCATATACTGCATGTGTTATTGTATCTGATTACAGTCACTTATGTAGGATAATTGATTGAGTTGGTAAACCCGCTTTCAGTATTTATACCGTTATGATATTAAAGTGAATCTTAAAACCAGCTGCTGTATATATAGTTCCTTTCAGTTTCCTTCTCTGAGATATTCATAAATATATGACAAACACTAGCAAAGAGTTGTGCTGTGCTTGTATTTGTTTCTGTAACCTTTTAATGAATTATTCAGTAATGCAATGTTAAGTTGTTTGAATTGATCTGAGGTGATACATTTTTGTAGGTGGATAAACTTCTGCATAAGATGTTTTTGGTTGTTAGCTCTAGGTTAGCTCCATGTAAACAGTTCCCTTCCTGTGTGTGTGTGTGTGTGTGTGTGTGTGTGTGTGTGTGTGTGTGTGTGTGTGTGTGTGTGTGTGTATATACACACACATACATATACATATATATGTATGCATAGAGATTGGAAAAGAAGCACAGGGTGGAGAAAAGGAGAGCAGGATAGGCAAATTAAACCGGAGATGTGGCTACACTATATGTTGGAATTTCTTTTGGGTTACTGTGGTTCGATTCTGACCTGCTTCTTGTTCCCATCTCTCTCCCTGTGATTTTTCTCTCTAACACTGGTGTCTGTCAATGAAATGGCAAAATCCCCCCAAAATATATTTTAAGACAATAATGGTTTTGTTTTAAGACAATTTAATGTTCTGTTAATCAACATTTAAATGAACCAGTATTAAACCCAGAACATTTAATTCGCTGTGAAGTTTTATGGTTGCTTGTAATTGAGAAGTCTGTGGTGACTTATCTTCAGACATTGTCTGGCATTGCTTGGAAGGTGTCGTCAGGTCCGGAATAAAGCCTCGGGAACGAAAGCGGATTGCTGTTGATGGGGCTGTCAAACACGTTGTGATTTTAATAGAAAACTCAGAAGGTTCAGATAATCATCTCCATGGGGGACATTAATAGTGTCAACTTCTGACCTGCTGGCATTGTGGGAGAGATGAAAAGCTCATTAAAACCAACATGATGGTGATGCAGGTCCAGCAGCCAAAGAGCCGGAGGGGGAGCATGAAAACACCGGAGCCGCACTGAGACCTTGTAATGAAAGGCGAGACCTCATTGTTTCAGTGAGATGAGCGGGATGTGTGGCCGTTCAGGCACAAGTCAGCCGGGAGGGGGGAAATAAAAGCTTAGGTGACGTTTTTTTTAAGATGCCATTCCTCAACAATAACAACAATAAAATGAGCAAAATAAATAATTGTCACCATTGAGGTTGAATCTTCGTTTAATCGCTTGTATTTTGTATTCGGTAAATAGATCTAAATGAAATTCTGTAAACGATTACAGTTTGGGTTGTGTTGTTGCGTTTCAAATGTGTTTGGTGCAGCGCTTGTTTGATTTTTAAGCCATATGAACGCTTGCGCGGGTTTGCTAAGCCTGGTTGGATGATGCGCTGGCTTTTTGTTGCTTATAATGGAAAGTGATTTAATGCTTTGAGTAAAGAGGCAATTGGCTTAGCTATAGTGTCAGAAATCCCTCTCGCTATATGTTCAGTCCTAGCGATGCAGATCCATAATTATTAAATCATGAAGCATTTAATATGATTGGAAGCGGATAACTTTTGTTTGACTTGCGCTGATTTGTAATTCCTGTTATTGCTGCTATCTGTCATTGGATTAGAAAGTTATTAACTTTAGATTTAAACAGCCCAGGGCCTCGATGATCGTTGGAACATCTCCTCAAAACTCAGTCACACATTATTTTGACTTCGCTGCATGCACACGTCAACGGTTGGAAATAATTTGGTAATAAAGATTTTATGCCATCTGTGCTAATGAGTTGGGAAATATACAGTGGCTGTCATAATCGGCTGACGGGAATTTGCGAAATGAAGAATTTGTGTCGGTTTAGTTTTCCAGCAATAAATTGTGATTAAAGCACATGGAGATCACACAGGAAGGCCCTGAAGGTTTGTTTCATCATCAGTGTGCTGTCAAAACAGTAAAATAACACAAGTGGAAGTGTGGGAATTATGCTTGTTATTTAACTCGACTGGTAGAACATGTTGCTAACAATGCTAAGGTCATGAGTTTGATTCCCAGGGAATAAAAACATCTGCCAAATGCATAAATGGAAATACAGGATTCTTTAATGCTGCAATCCAACTTTCTTTGGTTAAAAATGAATAAAAACAGTTTTTGAGCAAGTACATGACATATCAGTATTCAACACAATCTACTAAGCTTACCGTGATTTGCAATGGTAAGTTTATAAGTATGATATAATTTGAGCAGTCGGGTCAGATTTCATAGGAAATGTCCATCTGTAAACAGAAAGAAGATTCGGCTACTATAGCACGTGTTCAGGTTCTGTAGATGGTGCAACGTTTGTAGCTTATTGTTTAGACCAAGAACAGTTGTTATTTAACAGCAATTGTTTAGAATTTAAACTTAAATAAGTCATCCACAAAAATATAACTTCTCAAGTAACCTGCAATTTTATGTTTTAAACAGAGATGGCAGTAGAGAGGCTATCATTATGAATTGTAGCTTTAAAGCTTGTTGGCTACTGTCCACAGTTTATGTACTTGTATTGTACAGCACCAATTGTAAACTCACTTAAGTGTGTCTAAAACTACAGCATCATTCTGATTCCTGATCCTTCATTTTTCCACTTTGATTTCCACATTAGACATTCTTAATGAAAAACATGTTTTCAATTAATTGTCCACCAGTCTGTTCCATTGGCCGTCTTGTATGTCAAATATATATATATATTGAATAATGCTTTCGTCATGCATGTCCAACTAATTAGTCACACAGTGTTCAGTAATTGCATGCAGCTCTCGTGACCTTTGGTTTGATCGCATCTTTCTCGTCTTCTCCCCGCAGCGACCCTCCGCAAGCACAGCGCATCTCACTGGCGCATGCAGAACATCGCCCAGGAATCTGTTGACAGCTCGGATGATGAGTTTTTTGATGCCCGAGGTGAGTGTCACTTATTCCCTCCCTTTGTAATAACCTGGTGGGTTCAGCTCCTCAGCATCTGGGTTCTACACCGTTTGACATTTTCCTCCTCCTCTTTTTCGTATTTCTCTCTCTTTCTGTGACTCTTTAAGTCCATCATCTGGTGCCACACAATTATGTCTCGTTCAGACATATCGCTACTCGCCCATCGCTAAGCGATAACCGTCAATAGAACGTGAATGTGTTGTAGCGACATCGCTAATCGAGAAATACGTGCTAACACGGTTGTAAACTTGCTCAGAATACACTTTATTAAATAATCAGCAAAAGCTAAATTGTGGCTTTCTGTTGCAGTGGACGTGATGGCTGTTGTGATTGAACAGTGTGGACATATCTGTCCTTCAAACTGCTAGGAAGTATCAAGCCGTGATTGCTAATGTTAACCCACTAATACGCTGCTGTTTGCAGAGAGAGGAACAAAATAACAGGCCTTTCCGATCAGCATGATGAAAACTGGCACCCATATGTGCTTGTCAGCTTGTAAGTGCCCCTGCACCAGCCAGATCAAGCGAGTCGTGTGCACTAAATAGCTTAAGATTTTGCCTTTTCAGCAATATGTTGCCACAACTCAAAATCCCCCACAATCCAAATGGACTTGGCTATACTTTGCCCTCCCTCAGCATTCGTTTCCCAGCCCTGATGCTCTTATCCAAAGCAACTTACAGTTTTTCTAACATATCACAGAGACATTCACCTGGAGGAACCTGAGAATAAGCAGCTTACTCAGGGGTTGGTGGATCACCCCTCGTGGGGTTCAAACCTACAACCTTTGAGTTACTAGCCCAGGTCTGAAACTGCAAGGCTACCGTTGCCCCTAGCAAAATGGTAACTGATTTATTATGTATCATCAAAAAGGTTAATCTTAAATTGGAACGTTTTAAAAACAAGCATTAATAAAGTGTCTTAACCTGGATGTTTTAAATGTTCTTAAAACTTTCAATGTTTTTGCCACTTAATGTAAACATTCTCACAACCTAAAATTGTTAGCTGAGTGTTTGTTTAACAGGTATGTTGTTCCAGGCAAACAGAAGATGTTGATTTTAGCATTACGTCCTACTTGGCAAGACAATACTAACCCCTTAAATGCTTGTGGAAATTAAACATGTAAATGTGCAGGTTGGGCACGTGTGGGTCATGGCCTGCTGCTTTATTGATCAGTTCTGTGTGCTGTGTGTGTGTCCACTCGAGTCTCCTCTAACATTTGCTCAGCATGATTAAAACAGGCCATTCTTCATTAGAGGTGTGAACATCATATTCTCTCTTGAGTCTCTCAGTATTCAGGTGAATCTGAGATTCAGAAATGCACAGTCATGCTTTGAATCACTGAAGTGACTTTTTTCAATTCCCATCTGAAATCAATTGAGAATGGAGAAGATACAGACCTGTTTTGCATCTCCAAATTGGGTACTATGAGTGTTTTGATGTTGTATGAAGCTGAATTAGCTGTTAAATCAACATCAGGTATTCTGTGCTTAATCTGCGTAGTTCTTAAACTCATTTACATATTGTGTGTGTGTCTCTGTGTGTGTGTGTCTCTGTGTCTGTCTGTGTCTGTGTGTCTCTGTGTCTGTGTGTCTCTGTGTCTCTCTGTGTCTGTGTCTCTCTGTGTCTGTGTCTCTCTGTGTCTGTGTCTCTCTGTGTCTGTGTCTGTGTCTTTGTCTCTGTGTCTGTGTCTTTGTCTCTGTGTCTCTGTGTGTGTGTGTGTGTGTGTGTGTGTGAGAGCAGTTTTGCTGTCCTACAAGCACAAGTGAGAAGTTAAGAGTGTGTTGAGATTAGATTGTTGTCAATGTGTAATGTAATCAGTAACATGCATCTATATTTCATGAGACACATTTCATATTCATTTTTAACGAGCCTCATCGCCCCCAACTTTGCCACACGACACAGAACCACAATTACAGTCCAGATGTTACTGTAGAAGTGGTGCCAGATACTTTCTTACTTTTGTTGGCTGTTTTTATTAATATCATATTGTGGCTAGACTTGGCTTAGATGTGTCTCTGGTTGGATGAACTTGTATTTATGTTGCTGCTTTTGCCATCATCAATAATGTAAAAGCTGCTTTCAGTTTTTACGACTCCCACAAATGTTTACGTCCGGAGGGATTTTATTGTAAAAGTTTATAAATTAGTCATTAAAATAAAGCACATCGATTTACACACCCCATCCCACCAATATTTTAAATAGTGGTCAATAACGCAATACCACTTATTATTTTATTGTTTTTTGTTATTTACTACTATTTATTTTGTTTATTACTGCACTATACTGAAGGTACGAGACTTTAGCATGAAGGAGGTGCAAATGGAATTGTTTAAATAAGACGGGGATTTTTAGAAGAACAATGAGGGACTGTGTGTTATTTCTTGGGGTGCATCACATTGAACCTCTGCGACATTTATTTTTGCGTCCATGATTAATCGTGTCTCTTGCGCTATAAAACAGCCCACGCTGTAAAGCTGGGCGAAATGTATTAAACTGTCACAATACATTACAGAGAATATGCTAAGAAGATAACTGAACCTAGAGACACAGAGGGACCAACGTTAGCTTGTTTACTTTTAAATATGCGTGCCAAATTTTTCTACATATACAGTGTTTTCTTAAGCCCACCCAGCACTCCATGACAGTAATAATAAAGGCCAGAGGCATAATCACATTTTTTATATATAAAAACCAAATAAAATCTTAATATTGTTTATTAGTGAATTTTCAATTATGAAAATTGACCAATAAGATTTCACTGTGGGCGGAGCTACACAGCACAACAAAAGGGGCCATCTATAGAGTTAAACGCACGAATTTCACAATTTAAAGCTTTGTAGCTGTTCTGTCTCCTGGGTGTCGTTTTCATCAGGTTTTTTAATCTAAAATATCACCAGAGAAATGATGTTCACACTTAAATGTTGTTTTATAGTGGCTAAGTGTTTGTTTGGCAATCTCTTTTCTCAGCAGAGCTCTGTCAAGTGTTATAGCTTCAGCGTGAAGTGTGAACTCGATGGCTTCTGTGTGACGTGTGACGCTGTGAAGGTGCGCTTGAGAAATCACACAGGTGTGCGTGTGGTGCGTCTCTGGGTCTGTGTGGATGTTCTGTGACCTGTGAGATTGACCTCTGTCAGTCAGGGGGCCGTGTAGACGATCAGAGCAGCTAGCTGGGAAGACATCACGGTTTCACAGTGTCCACCTGTCTGACTAGCGGGTATCAGACTGTCACTGTGTTCAATGCTCTGCTATAAGCGTCTCATACACTGGGTCAGTCTTCTTAAAGTATATGGTGTTAGAGTGTTATGTGTAGTATTTTTTTTGAAGGAAGCAACACAAAAACAGTACATAAAAAGTAAAATAATAGATATGACATTTTGGATGCTGGTGTTTAATATAGCTGTGTTTACACTGTAATGTGTAACCTTTTGACTAGCAAGGAACCATTACTAGCAGGAACCATATATAGACGTTCACATGCAGGTCAGACGTCCATAAATCAAATTTGTATATCGGTTTTGGAATTGGCTTAGATCAGATGTGAAAAATTGTGGTGCAGTTTTTTGTGTTTACACACATGCAATGTTATCAGATCTGTGTCGGATGTGAAGAAAAAAAATCATATTTTTGTGGCAGTGTAAACACAGCTTGTATTTCTTTAATAGTTTAAGAAAAGGTACCATTGTATTGGAGAAATGGGTGCTATGGTAATATCATGGATTTTTGTGGTGTTTTTTTATATATAAGGTTTTTAAAAGAGAGTACATCTCTCAAGCTCACTCCAACATTGTCAGATTTTTATTTATTTTTGAACTGACATGTTGACAGATTTCTAAGCCGGTTAATTCAGATTTGTTATTGGAGCGTGTGTGCGTGAGTAATGAGATTTGTCAGAGTGTGTCTAAACAGGCCGCATTCGTACAGTCTGAAATAAGATCGGCCTGCGTTTAAAACCGTGATAAATGTCTGCTCCGGACGGATTGCTGTATTTATTTATGCTGTATTTACTCTCACTAGCTGATTAGCATTGGCTACACGGACTCTTCGCTGTTTTTGAAGTTAAGTGTTGCATTGATTGTTCAGCTGGCTTTATGGTTGGTTAGCCCGGGGCTGTTTGCTCGCAAGGTCCGTCTTCACCAAGACAAATCAACTAAGGAATCAGGCATTTGTAATTTTTTGTATCACATTAAAAGGCATTCCATCATCCCGTTGCTCTACTGCTTTAATATCAAAAAGTAACAGTTTGGGCATGTGATGATAATCTTTTTGCATCTGGGTTGAACTGCTCGATTTGCATGAGCAGCTTGTAATTATGAATATCTGATGACATCAGAGATCCACTTTCCTGATAGATCTACAGTGCAAGTGTTAAACAAGGAAGTATATTTTTGTGTGTGCAGCTGTTGTCTTTTATTTACATATTAAAATTCATAGAGGCTGACATGGTCATGAGCCAAACGAGTTGCTATTGAGGGTCATTATCCGAAGCTGGAGTTTTGAATCCCTGTATTGCATGTGTTTATATCATCAGCGTTATGTTTCTGGAACCCAGAAGCTCAAACATGTGACTGTAATAAATACGGGCCTTGTTCATTTTGAAGATTTTCCAGGAAGTTTTTGTTTTTTACTGAATATGTGGGAGACAAACACCATCTTATGTTCTTTTATCTTTGACAGCCACAAGCATGTGTGGTCATATTTGTATAGTTAAAAGTTTAAAAGAAATCTTGGCATAAGTGCTACTAGTTTGTGTGTCTTTTAGTCAATGTCCACACAAAGGTTTACTGCTCTAATAAACCCAAAGACATAAAGACAGCCATTAGAGTTGAGATACGTACTTGGTTACCCCAAAAAATAGTTCACTCAAAAATGTAAAATCTGTCATTTACTCATCCTCATGTTGTTTCAAACATATGACTTTTTCGTTCATGTTTTCTATACAATGGAAGTCAAAGGTGACTGAGTTTGAACACCATGATCTTCATTTGTGTGTTCCACAGAAATAAGTCAGTCATGTGGGTTTGGATCAACACAGAGATGAGTAAATCTCCAGAGGCTGCTTGCCTTTCTCCTGGTCCTGAGCTCCACCCAGCAGCTGATGGACTGTGTGATTTAAAGACTTCTCTTGTAGATCTTACAGTAAAAAACAAGAAAATTTGATTGTTCTTACTCAATAATGGAACTTTTTAAACCAGATACTTAGAAAAAAATAGGATGGTCTTCCATCCCCCAGTATGTTTCCCCCACTTTAAATCCACACAGATGGACCTTTGACCCTCCTCATCTTTTATAATTTCTATATTTAAGAGTAAAAGAAGAGTTCAAAAATGTTAATGGATAAATTCTGTGCCTCCGTGAACTCATTAGCTGCTGGCTTTTCATGGATTCTCAGAATTGAGATTAATATTCTTTTAACCCCTTTTATTTTTTTCTCTTTTATTCTTTATTTAAAAGCATTTCTCCACCTCCTGCACTTCACTGTCCTCTTTTATTTTTACTCCTCCATTCAGTATCTGTTTCATGTGTAGAGATTTCCAGATATGATCAAATGGTTTGAAACGGGCTCCTTTCCACCTTCTTTCTGCGGCTATTAAATCTGCTGACACACGCATCATTAACCGCTGCAGTACTGCCATGTTTGTTCAAGTTTTGCATGAATACAACATCATTTTTACTGTAATATATCAGAGCACCATGGCATTACATTTGATAAGCTGTGTTAAGTGGTATCGTAATGTAAAGGTATTGTTTCAGTATTTTTAGTCTGGGGAATTAGACTTTATTTTGTTATAACCAAATTTTCTCATTATACATTTTTACTGTCAGATTTTTACTACACTTTTTTAACTACAGATTAGACTGAATACTGATGTACATCAGATGTACAAACGACATCTTCTGCTCCGCTCATCCTGTCAAGCTGTTCGGAGGGCATGTTACCACATTTTTCCATGCTTCTGTTTTCTCTCTTCCACTGAGTTTTTTCTTTTGAACTCCCACTTTTGATTTAGACGGGCTCTGCTCTCATCCTATCTCAGTCTCTGCCAGCACACCCTCATGTTACCAATATATGTGCTTTATTTCCTCAAATAGGAGGTTGTCTCTATTTCAGGCACCAGACTGCTGTTGTTCCTGGTTTTTGTGCTAAGCACATTTCACACTTCACAAGATCTATGTTCTCACTGCTTCCTCTAACTGCCGTTCCATATGACATGAGTCAGTGACTCCCAGTATTTGGATTATGATTTAAAATCTTTTCAGCTCAAAGGCCTCATAGCTTCCTAACGCTCGACTCCATTGGCTCTCATGCGCACAAGTATTATTGCTTGTGCGCTGAAAATTTCCGCCAGATTCACTACAGTTGTGTACACACAGCTGCAATCCACAATCTTCGCCTCTCTACTGCCACCTCTGTTTGAAACATGAAATTGCAGGTTACTTTATGTACTTTTCATTACGTATGTTGAAGTCAAATGAGGCCAAACTGACATTTCTTGGGAAATTGAACCCGGCAGCTCAAATTATGAATCATTATTATAAACTTAACATTGGGAACCGAGGTAAGGAGATCGAACACTGATGATCTGTCATGTACTTGCTCAATAACTGATTTTTGTTTATTTTTAACCCATAAAGTTACAGGTTGCAGGTTGCTTTAAATTTGTTGATAGTCTTGTTCTGATCTGTGGCTGGTTGCAAAAACTGCTTGGACTAGTTTTGGACTAGTCAGTCATTCTTTTTTTTGTCTTCAAGACTGATCATAACCGTTTTAAGTTTGTTACATAAAAAGTAAAATCGGTCTAGTTTGAATTTTAAATATAAGGTTAATTAGACCTAAATAACTGCTAATAATGAACAGTCTTAATTTAGTGACTAGTTTTCACTAATCTTGTTTTTGCAACTGGTGCCAGAATTGTACGTAAAAATGTGCAGGTTTTAAGCGCGTGCATGCGCATACATTAAAGAATGAATTATATCTGTCAGTGTGCAAGTGTTTGTTTGTCTCCTCGTTTAAACGAACTAAAAACAACATTAAACTGACAGTCTTGCGAACAGCATGAGACAAACGGTTTGAGCGTGTGATGCAGATGAACAGGCCTGACGGAATCCTGTCGCTGCCTCTCTTTCGCTCTGACAAATCTGCCCGGAGGGATGCGACATGGCGTTGGATATGCGACACGCTGTGACACTCCGTGAATTGTACAGCCAAGTTGTACGTCCTCTCCTCCATCAAGCACTCGGGGGCTTTCTCACAAGGACCTGCGGAGTGGCTGATCGCTCACTCACTGCTCATTAGTCCGACATCACTTTATGGCTGTAGCTGTATTTAAAGATAATTTGATGAATCTTAATGGTCTTTGATGTACTGCCGAGCGACATGTGAATCTTCGGCTAAAATGAGCGCGATTTAAAATCAGACGAGAGCGCTTGGATTATTCTGATCCTTATCTGATTGACTGCTATTTTTATTTTTCTTGCTGCTTGTTTCTCATTGTGTGTGTGTGTGTGTTTTCAGAGGTGCTGGAGGGAAAGACGGCCATGCTTTTGGGGATGAGTCAATGGAATTCTAATGATCTGGTTGAACAGATTGAAACCCTGAGCCACATCGACCAGACTCCAGGTGAGAACTCATCACACATGCTTATACCCAGCTAACACTTTTAGGTTGTTTCTGTAATGTTTTCGTAAAGTAAACAAAAACATAAAAAGGGTTATTTTGACATTTATACAAATGTTCAAAACGTCATAACATTTGAGATATTTTATTAACCTTATTGTTTGGTTATTCAGTGTTATTCAACATTTTTTTAATTCTATAACATTTTTAAAATGTTCCACTAACTGTTTAAGAATATATGATATAATTTTTTATATATATTATGTAAAACATAAAGAAATGTTCTGCTAACGTTACTGCAAGATTTACCAATTGTTCTTTCCCACAGAGATATTAAATGTACTTTATGTACATTTCCAATATGAAAATTTAAAAATATTTCACTCAGAGTTGATTGTCTGTCAAGTCCTCGTCAAATGACCAAAATTCAACCCTATATACTCACAAAACAAAGTAGACTCTGATTACAAATGACATTTTATAACACTTTTCATTATGTTTCACATTACACACCCACATCACAAAAATGGTTCAACCACCTGGTTTCCAAACAAACATTTTTATTTAGCCGTGAACATAGAGGAAACACACTTCAAACCGCATTAAACGGCATTAGCTCTCAGCTGCCTGCATTGATTTTTCTCACTCTTTCTTCTTGTTCAGTCTATTGTTGTGGAGCTAAGGGTTACTAGCATGAGTCAATAGTGAATAGCGAATGTTTCGTGCTGCTAAGAGCAACAGTATTCTTGGTTTAGAGTTTCACTGCTAAAGAGTTTACTGTAGAGTTTACTGTTCATAATGTAACTATATTAAAGAAATATCACATTTGTAATCGTACTGTTGAGGCCGTATATCAGCGTGCTGTGATTACCTGCGGCTTCATGTCTGAGGTTAAATCACAGCCGTGCTGATGTATAGCCGTACATGCTCACACTGCTGTGATATTGCTTTAATATCCCATATGATCTGTGAGCTCCTACATATGGGACGCAAGGAGACTTTTAATGCTGTTTTAAGGAGCTCTGCTAAAACCTCATTGAATGCTGTGCTAGCTAGTTTTTTTCCTGCCTGGATGGTTTGTTTAGGTAGCTGTTGGGAAGATACTGTACGTTTCTTAAAAAATTGATTGTGAACTACATCAAACTAAAAAAAAATCTATCTCCTGTGATTTATTGCCTGTGGCGTATGGAATTACATTGCAATTATGTATCGATTTTTCCTTTCATATTGAGTGATGCCAGTGATATAAAGCCAGTGTATATACAAACCCTCCGAGCCACGGCAGATTTCAATTTCCATACAAACATGAAATGCCCATAAATTAAATATGAGTTCTTATATATTCCCCCATTTTTGAAGTTATAATTTGCTTTGTGGAAAATGCCAGTGTGCGCTAGTATTTCTCAAAATAATTCACCCCTCCTCCCCACTTCAATTATTGATGTGGCCTTTTCGTTCATTTTTGTTTTCCTCCCATGTGAAATATGATTGGTCCAATGGACCGCGCTCAGGAGAAAACAGACTTAAGCTGATGCGACAGAGCGATAAATGAGCGATAAGTGAGGGGCAGACGTTGACCCTTCCAAGCCCCTATCAGCTCTTTTTCAAGTGCCTTATACCACAATGCTGTTGGCATTTTTATTTCACGTAAGATGAAAGTGATGTTGGCTTTAGGCGAGCTCTGAAATTGCTCTTCTGGCATAAATGTTTCTCTGGAACGATGCTGCAGTTTTGCTCAGGCAAAAAAAAATGTGTGCGTTTTGTCAACAAATCAAGTATTAACGGTGCAGTCATGTTGATTTTTTTGGGGTCGCAATAACTCCAAACTTAATAAAGCATGTTAGTTTTTTCTTTTATTTTTAATCCCATAAGCCTATTATCTGAACTTGTGGATAGTGTTGATCTTTGTTTGAAATCGTGCACTTGATACCCGCTGAATTCTGTTGATATTACGAGTGGATTAATGTACGGGGTGCTTTTTAAGTGTCATTGGGTTAGAAAATGATTCATCAGACCAAGTGTGATCTGCAAACGAATTATGCTTTTTTTGCTATTTCTTTATCTTGATATTTATTTTTCTAATACAATGATATTCATATAGTACATAAGCTACTTAAAAGTGCCACTTTAAAAAAATGTTGTATTAGTTTTATTCTGAAGTCTATTATTATTTGATTCCTTTGAATCCTGCCCACATGTCTTGTGTCAGAAGAAAATTAAAAAAAGTGATTTCATGGATCTTCCAAAAACTTGGGGCGACTGCATCTGAAAATCTGTTTAGCGCTCGGTGAATAATTCTGTTTCTAAACATAGCTGTAATTAAATTCAACCATGAATCCAGGTGTTATTTCCCCAAAGTCCGTTACAGTTGAGACATTTTATTGACACGATTAAGTGTTGGCAGAGAACACTCAGGGCTTCCAGATTAATTAGCCTGTCAAATATAAGGCTTTCTACCTGCTGTGCCCAAGACTGACGTTTATTAGAAAACCGTGGAAATATTCTTCTCCAGTGCAGCTAGCAGGAGGACTTCTCATTCCAACCATCCTGAATTCAGAATGTCTGTCTGATCCTGCACAGGACCAGAACTCCAGCTTCCCTGATTGATCCCCATTGAATTTTTAAACACCTGAGTGACAGTGGGTTCCCAGTCTTGACATCATGTAGTGCCCTTCCTTCAAATATGCTAATGAGCTGTCAGAACACTTATGCATTTGACATTGTGTTGCAAAAAAGGTTTTCGTCTCAAGGCTTTCGTCTTGAGTTTTGTAACTGAAGTTGCATTGATTTGTTTGTATGTTTTCGCCTTATAAACAACTAATTAAGAACCTCTTTCGCCAGAATGAAGACTTTGAAATGTTTTTATTCTACATTAAAGATGAGCAAGAACTGTTTTGATGGTCTTTTAAGTTAAGTTCAGGAGTCTATTGATGTCACATCTTATAAAATCAGTCATATAGCTGGTTAGATAAGAAAGAGACATGTTTTTTTTAACTCAGACGTAACTGAGCCTTTTATTCTGTGTTGCTGTCTAGCTTTTTATCAGTCAAACAACCTCTTTGTATGCCGCTGTACTTGACTGGCTTCTAAACTCATAGAGGTTGAGGGATCGTTTTTATTCCACCTATTCTTCCTGTATCAAAGCAGCAGGTACTTTGATAATCGGATTTATATATTATCTGCTGCCGTTTTTCATAGCTAGATTTTAATGATCCTATAAATCAATGTAATAGAGGCTCCTAAAGACTTTGCGAAGTAGATTCTGCGGTTAATTGCACCGCCAGCAGGTACGTATCAATCGTCAAACTAAAGATTCTCTGAGGGCTTGTCTGATTGACACTGTTTCATCACCTAATTGGTGACCCGATTGTTTTAAGAATCATATGCGTGACTGACGGCTTGGAGCCACATCACACCGTTGAGGGACTCTGGAACCCGTCACAGCCCCGTGTAGCAGCTCAGTGGTGAGGTTTGTGTTTTTACTCATTAGCTTGTTCACGTAATTACTTTTCAATCAGTAGCATTGCTTAACTATCTTGATTACATCACGTGTGTTAGCTGGGTGAGGTCATCATGCTGGTATTGATTGCTTATAAGAAGTTGGAGAAGATTCCCTCTGGAACTGACGCGAGAGGATGTCCATTATCAGAGCCTGAGTGAAGACTGCATTGAAACAGCCTGATGCTGTTCAGTGTTCAGTAAGGAGCTGACCGAGGCCTGCTGCCTTCCTTATCTCTCTCTCTCTCTCTCTCTCTGTCTGGCTCTGTCGTTCTCCATTTCCCTCTCCACTAACCTTCCTGCTCTGTCAACCCTGCTGGTGAATCCAAGCAAATATTGTCAAAACCCCAGAACTGCTTCTGGACAGCTCAAACCCCTGCTGGC
>JAZGTK010007608.1:0-19186 GCA_036877625.1 Ambastaia sidthimunki
AAATTTCTGTGTTTTTTACTCACCCTCATGTCATTCCAAACCTGCATGCTTTTGTAAACCTGTATGCTTTGTAAAACACAAAAAGAGAATAAAAAAAATTAAGCCTCAAAAAGGATAAACAATGAGTAAAAACTAGGATAACAGATAAGACACAATTTCCATTACCACAAATGGACAAACATAAATCTACAAAGGTTTTTACACAACATACTCAAAACTAAGCACAATATACCTGTGTGCAGAGATGATAGATGTAACATGAACCCCAGATCTAAACTAACTCATTAGATCTGTATGATACATTATATACTATAATGTATAATTTCATTATATACTATGTACATTTTCCTGACGCAGTGTGTGATTTAGGCTTTATTGAACTCACAAATTGGTAGAACCTTTGAGAAAAATAATCAACCCAAGCCAACTCCTGTTCCCTCTTTTAATGGCTTCATCACAAATCCCAGCAGCCCCGCTGATTTATCCTGTAGAGGAGAAAAAAAAGCATCACCTTTATTTGACAGAATGGTCACCTCCTGACAGGTTTAATTTAATCCACACCTTTTACTCATAACATGTTTGTTGTGTCTTTTCTTGCTCTCCTGTCACTCTTTCTTTAGAGAGAAGCTCATGATAAGCAATTATGGAACTGTATGATTTGAGAAGTGACTATGGGGCAATTACTCTTCTTCCTTTTCCGGGAATGGTTGATGGCAGGAAAATTGATGCCAAACATCTGCCTGCCAGTCAAAATGCCAAGCACAGAAACATTTCAGTCTGTGGCTGACAATTACCATTTGGTTTGAGGTTAGCTGGTGATTGTCTGATGATAGGGTCGTTCTGACAGCAGATACGACATGGAGCTGCCCGTCACGGCAGAAACCCAGTAAATGACTTTTTGCACTTACCTGGCAACATAGATCCTCTTCATGATGTCCGACAAGGTTGTCTGACTGCATAAATGACTTCCTGTGTAATGTAGCAGTTGCATAATATTGACATTTTTATCTACATCAAGATTTTGGGTGCTGGTAAAAAATGCTTCATGTGTAATATTTAAAATAAAATAACCACAATTGTTCAAATAGTTTTAGATGGATTATAGCATGTCACATTGCAGAACATCAACAGCTACCCCAAAAGTTTTCATATCGTTTTCATATCAGCTTCATGTTACTGCTAGTTAAAAAAACTTTCTGAGCCTAGAATCATTAATTAAATACTTCTGAATCCTTCCAACAACCTCTGTGAATTAATATGATTAATTGAGTAATATCACAGCATTATAAAGATACTACTACAAACGCAGAGACCCGGGCGGCTGATGAAGCCTCAATGGCTTAATTTCAATTCTCTTTGAGGGATTGAAGTAACACTGTGGGTATTTGAGTTTACAGTGACTGATGGATTCGTGGTATCTCGTTAACTCATCTATGGTGCACAGAAAGTGAGAACGGGCCCTAACAACATCCTATCAATCCTGCAATGTGACCTCCACACAAGCTGAGAGGAGAAAGATATTTGGGGGGGGTTGTTAGGGGAAACATCACACTGCTGTCAAGGCAGATGGATGAAAAAATATTGTCAGCGAAAGAAGAAAATTCGGGTCCATCGCCGGAGGCCCAGTGATTGAAACTCAATGCAGAACTAGGAGTAAGTGACATGCAAATCTCACTCCTGAATAATTCTGCTGAACATTCTGTCTCTCTTCTGCCTGGAACAGAAATGTCTTCTTCAAGGAGTTATTTCTTCAGACAGGTTTTGAAATATACATGAATACGACATAGAAATAACAGCATTGTGGACTCACACATACTTTGACTTTAAGATAGATTCATCAAGTCAGAGTGTTTTCATCTTTTAGCATTTAGAAGAGCTGTTTTAAATGTCCGTTTTTAATGGGACTGCAGGAATCCCAAGATGACAGATTGGAGATGGCTAATGCAAATTCTCACAATTTGACTGACACACATAATGCATTGCATTCGGCTCAAAGCTGAAGCTCTAGCTGGGATTTATACAGTGGTACAGTCTAAGGGAATGTGACAGTAGTAGGGATGTATTTAAAACAAACACTTGTGAAATGCATATAGCTGACTCATTGTCTATAATGTATATAGTGGAATTCAAGCTCAAAAACTGTCACTTTTTGTGTGTTTTAAATGTTCCCAGAACATTAAAAACAACATTTTTAACGTTCTTGTTACTTAATGGAAACATAAGGGAAGCGTTCTCACAAACTAAACTTGTTAGCTGGGTAACAGGGGCTAAGATGGGTCAGAGCAGTTTTAATTTAGTCTGGCATTTTTGCAGTATTGTGTCTACACAGAATTTTAAGCAGGCACCGACACCTGTTCATTTTGGACCCTGTCTGCATGTTTTGAATATGCAATAGCTTTCACGAGGTAAAGTTGTGTGCATGCTGGTCACCTACAAACCTTTCATAAGACCTATCATGGCCCGATAATACAACAGTAGACAAACAGGTTATGTTTGAGTGGCAGACTTCGGATCCCGCAGCTGTTATCTCTTGTGGCAGATGTTGGAGTTTCTTTTCCTGTTCTACCAACTTGGAGCTTTTGTGCCTGACCAAACGCCACTAAGCCACAGGATCAGTACCTCAAACAAACCTTCCCTTCCTCCATCCAACCTCATGTGTCTTCTTCCCTTTCACTGTTGTACATCATGTGAAGGGAAAGAAGACACATGAGGGCTAATGTGATCTTTATGTAAATTATATAGCTGAACTAATAAAGAAAGAAAAACATTTCATGCCACAAGAACTTAGCAAATGGCCAAAAATGCCCAGAGCTAACCCGCCACCCTACATGGGATTTCTTTAAGACTGTCTGTTGAGTTGAAAAGCTGTACCACTCAAAATATTTCCATTTGAGAAACCAGGAGAAGCAAAAACGACTATCTTGCCATCTTGCCAATTTTATTTCCGGTTGGAACAGCCTGGGTTTATGACAGAGTCCATCTCAACTGTGTACACTGCCTGAGGGCTGCATCAGATGAGTTGTTTTGTTGCAGTCCCACTGTTTTAGACCCCGGTTTAATGATTTCTTGCCTGTTCATGTCTATGATGTTTACTTGTAATATTGATGCATGCACATGCAGTGCTAAGACAAATGTGACCACACAAGAGTCCTTTGACAGCAGTAATGCAAATCAGTTACTGTTGCATTTTCAGTCCTATCACATTAATCAGGATCATTCTAGTTACAGGTAACAGAGTCATGCTTTAGCAGCATTGCAACATAATGGAATTTGGTGGAAACTGAAAGCTGGTGTGGACCAAACTGTACACATGGCTGGACAGACGCAACTGATGGATTCCTTTCATCCTGCTGGAAAAAAATCAATGTAGCAAAAAACTAGTACTGACATCTGACACTAACGTCCAGACTCTCTTAGCTGCAGGAGGCTTTGTGAATAGCTCCCAGGTTCTCCAGGTATCATTCAGTAAGTCACACATTAGAACAGGACACAGTGTTCTTCTGTAACAAAGGGATCCTGCTGCTCAGATCTGCTCAGGGTTAACAAATCCATCAGCTGTTATTGCCTCACAGCTCACAGAGATCTAATATCACCAATTTCTCTGATTGCACTGACCTGCTAACTGATGAAGTATCATTGTATTCTCTTGTAGTTTCAGCCACCATAAACAAATAAGTGCAAGAAAACAAGTTTGTGTACGACATTATGTGTAGCCAGTGTGTTTGTATGGACCACAAAGTTCTGCCCCTAAAAGTGTAAATTTGCAGACTCAGTCCTTCTGCACGATTAAATAAATAAAGTGTATTTTATACATCGTGCTCCCAGGGCACATCAATACCAAGACGATGATAGTAATTAATCTTGGAAAAATAATTAGTGCGTGATAGCGGAATTCAATAGGGAATTGCATCTTGGAATTGCAGTTCATTTGCTGTTTTGACAATATCCTCATTACAACGCGCTTTATCATGAATTACCTGTTATTTTTACTGCGGTTTCCTTTGAAAGTGCATTATTCCTGTCTGCCCTTTTCTTAACAATATTCTTTTGTGTTCTAAAACTCATTAACATCTACATCTATGTTCCTGACAGGTGCTTTTTTTCTCAGCAGATTACAAGCAGGAGTAGATATTGTGTTGTGACAGTAAGAGAATCAAGTCTTTAAAGCAAAGCAACACATGCTATTATTCTGAAAGATGTTCTTAATGAAATCTCAGAGGTTTAGTGTTTATCAATAACACAACAGCGTTGCCATCTGTGCTGAACACGCTCATTCCAGCTTTGTAAAGAGTGACCGAATCGTTCATTAGCGCCAGAGCATCAAAGTCCACTTGTGATTTTAATAAACCTGTTTTAGTGGACTCCACAGAATGAATGTCACCAGAACTTTCTAGCACTGAAGATTTATGCTTTTAATCCTCGTATCGGACAGGTTAGATGATTAGGTGTATCTTAAACAATATGCATGAGTTTTTAGCAGAAAATTGAAACCATAGAAATTCTCGTCAGAAACATCGAAGGGGCTTCAGACAGATTACAGGTCAATATGTCAAAGTTAAGAGAAAAATTACTTTTCTGTTACAATCCATATTTCCAATTATAATTTTAAAATGAGAGGTTCCATAGACAATTATTGCACCATTGCCTTTTCTAAGGTCTGTTTTTTACAGCATTAAACATTCACACGCTGCATGATATCATGACTTTCTGAGCATTAATTTATTCCTACTAAGAAACAGATCTGAAATAATGAAAGTCAAGTTATATTTAAAACCTCTGAAGATATATAGAATATAAATCCACTTCACGCCTTTAAAAGCCTTTGAAACATCATCCACTAGTTAAACATCCACTACAATATAATGCAAATATTTGCGATTGATTACAGCGTTAATACAAATAGCAATGTACAGGCAAAAAATGGTCATGTAAACACAAATTAGTGAATACAGCTATCTGCCTGTAGTATTAGTTGCATGTTATAATATCTGGGTCTAGCATTTCCTCTTATCAGTACTGCCACAGCTGTGCGAGATGTTCCACTCATGTTACATCAGAACCAGCCACTGCACTCATGTAATTTCTACACCAATTATTGCCTGGCGTGACTTATGTTTATGCAGCTTTGGCCCTCAGTCGGCTTCAGACTGGACAAGTTAAAGATCTATTAGAAAATGTTAATGCACTACAGGGTGCTTGTCCTGAGAAAACAAGGCCACTGAGGAGACATCAGGTCCTGCAAGCTGCAGAAAATAAAATCTCGCCACCGCTAAAAAAAATTCGACAGATCTACAATTCTTTATTCCTCTTGTGCAAGCGATGAGAAGCATATGGGCAGGACCATGTGACGACGCACATGGGGGCTTTCAAGGTCTGTGAGTGACAGAACTTTAAAAGGGAGAAAAAGTGGCTGGTTTCTCCTCGGGAGGCTGTTTGGTGATGTAAGCGTTCAACAGTCACATAGTCAGTGTCCCAGTTCTGTTTCCTGTGCACTCAGTTTTCATCACTGCAGATAGTTTTGCTGGTGCTGAACACAGTGGGGGATTGTACAGGGCTTCTTTAATGTTAGACCAGTTTATTGGTAACACAGCTGTAGTGGGCAACTATGATGTGGGCATGGCACGATGCTGCTGGGTCAAGCGAATTCATTATGTCACGCTGCTGCAGGCTGGAAAAAGCGTGAAGCCAGGAAACTGGTGTGATGACTTTGGTCAAATAAGGTTATTGACAAACAGAAGACATTACTATTTTGTTCTCCTACAAATGTTCTACAAGAGTTATCACATTATTTTGTTAGCGTACAAACCAACTGACTCATGCTTGATATATTGGCAGATGTAAATCTTTTTGTAAAAGCTTGTTAATAGAAAGAGGATTGAAGAGCAAACTTTGACTTTCACGTGGTCATCTGTTACATCAGACACTTGAAACATTTAGACAGCAGGGAGTTACAGCTATACATTTAGCCAAATCTATAAACACGTGACATACTGGAGACAGCCACAGATGCATATGTAAAGTATGCATCACACCAGCCTTTGGCTCAAGAGAACTCCCTAGACAAGCCAAACCAGGATGACATAACTTAAAAAACATATCATCCCTTTGATATGTTTCTCATTTCCATCTTCCAGTCTCCACCTGGCCTTACATATAAATAAATAAGCACAATCAATAAAAGCTCAAATGAAAAATAGACGGATGCTATAAATCATAAAAGCATGTGGGGATTGCAGTTAAAATCAGCACAGAATTTTTAATAATTTTCGAAATTGAAACTTATTGATTTTTTTTTACCTGCATTGCCTGAACTGACAACTGCCTGGATGTTTTAAAAATATACCAGGAATATATCATCTGTTGTCAAATGTTTATTATAAGCTACTTAAAATGTGATGTAGATGACAAATGTCTCTTCTCAGCCCATTCAAAAGTAATAAAGTAATATTCCAGTCAAAATCAGTCACATGCTTTTAGCACCTGCTCTGTCAACAGCTAGCTGAATCCTTTAACCTGAGAGGCATTAAAAGCTTAAACAATACTGAGAAATAGGGCCATTTAAGGTTGCAAAATCTGTTCACCTTAAATGATGAGAACACCAACCACTAAGAAGGTTAAAACGTTTAGCAAGTTTATCAGCTAACGCAACACTTTATTTTAAAACCATTTTCCAAGTCAGTCAGATGTTTTGTGCTATGTAGCCTCACGTTAAGTGTACATTAAGTAGCTTTAAACCACTTCTAAGTACTTTTGGGTTGAAGTGTTTTTAGAGAACTCTAGAAACACATTGTAATATGATCACCTTAAAAGCACCAGGCTGATAAAACAGCAATGAAGTCATGGATAAAACAGCAATGAAGTCATGGAGCTCTGAAATCATCAAACGCCTCAACTTGCCATCACTGAGCAAACATATTTCTCAGAAACACTACCAGTGAAGGTCAGTTTGAGGTTATGGAAGCTAAAGCAGCATATTTGAATAGTGCCAAACAAGTATCAATTCAGCAAAGACCTTCAAACTTAACCTATAATAAATAACAACTGACTTTTACTAAATATCAAATCTGTTACAATGCGCAAAACTTCAGCGTTATTACATCTACTTCTTTTGAAACATCATCAGCACGTCCGACAGCTCAGTGATAAGACTAAATAGCCCATTTGAATAAGAGTGTGGATGTAAATGCATAGCGCAAAACAAATTGTTTTGTCCCCCACATGACCTCCTGTAGACAGGACAGACATAAACAGGACAAACACTGTGCCTGAACCAAATGCCCTGGACATGTAATTGTACATGTAAATATATACAGCTCTGTAAGTTTACTCCCTGAACCTCCATGTTTATATAAAAAATTGCATGCATTTGTTTTGCATCAGTACTGCCAGACTGATCAATCAAAAATCTACATATACTCAGAAAAAAAACAGAATAATGTTTGTGTCTCAACTGTCCTTTCTTACTAACATGAGCCAATGTGGAGGAAAACACACAAATGTGCAGAGCATGCAAAGAAAAAAACACAAAGAAACTATGATGATTATATAATTTTAGTTTAGAATTCATGTTTTAATCAAGACTTTGAAAACAACACACAGTTACTGAGAATCCTTATTGTTATTGAGATACAACCTTTAAGACATATAAAAAATATATTGTATATTTTCCTATGCATGCACATACATACAATATTTGCAATTACACTAGAATATACTTAATCTATTACATGGACAACCACACACACACACTTAAATAGAGAGAGAGACAGTGGGTTTTTCTGTAAGAACAGAAAAAAAAATGTAAGTAGAGCCATTTAGACCACATTTATCGCCAAGCAACTGTAGCGGATTAATGAAAATAGAACAGACCAACAGTGTGTTTTTACAGTGGATTTACAGTATATGTTGTGAAGGCCATACAGTACCTGTACCTGCACATCTACTGCTGAGACTGACATTTAAAGACACATTTTTCAATTACTTCAGTCAGACAAACTCAGAGCCCTGAAATAGCTGCCATCACTCTTAATCTACTGGGTACATATGCTCTGATTTTAAAGCCCTCCATGTCTTTATACTCGTGCTTCAAAGAGACACTCCATTCAGCACCAAACATCTGGTGGCTTGGTTACTAATTTGTTTGTTTATTCATTATTCCATTAACCAAAATACATTTGCCTTCAAACCAATGCGCCATTGTGGAAAGATGTTGTGTTTGTGATCAGGCTGATCACAGAAAACTGAGAATGTTTGACCATTGCAACATTTTTCATAAACACCATAAAACAGCCTTTCCAGCCATAATAAAGGGATCTCTGAAATGTCTTACTTGGTTCTCCTAGACAGCAATGAGATTACACAGAAAACAAATGAAGAAATTGAGTCTTGCTTACATCCCATGCTTCTAAATCAGACCACAGTATGTCCCCTCTCAGCAGTAACATATCAAACTGCTCTCACATTTGCCCAGAAACCGGAAACTGGAATTCAAATCAGAGATTTCATTATAAACTCAAATTTTCTTGAGGGGAAATTATCTGAGCTATGCTTTCCACATTAGTTTTAAGAGTTGTACTCTAGCTGTAAGCCAATAAATGTCAAATTTGTATCTCTCCAAAGAAATATTAGAAGATACTTAAATGAAAGAGCAATTTCTGAGTTCTTTTAACACGGTCAGTTTATTTTAGATAAGGTGTTTGCTTCAACATCAGAACCTCAGCTGAGCATCTTTCTTCACAAACCTCAAAAGATTCCTGAAAAGAACATATTAGCTTTTCCACAATTGGTTTTGTACAATTCTCAGTGCTGTGCGTTTTTCCCAAAATCCCAGAAATAGTTCATCCAATAATTAAAGTTTTGTCAACAGTTTACTCACCTTTATAATGTTCCATACTTGTATGTCCTTCTTGACTGAGTCACTGTGAATAAATGCATTTGTAAATGTATGTTTCAGAAAAATGAAAGTTTTCTACAGTAGTATTTGTCACAGACTTATGCATTCAGAGAAAACAGATGTTGAAAGTTGAAAAATAAACTGTGAATGAAAGGATTTCTCAAGGTGTAGTAATTGCAAGCCATCTTTATATCTCTATCTGTATATTTTGTAAAGCGCTTTGAGGCATGTGGGAATGATTTTGTAGAAGCAATATTTGTCACACCTGAGGGGCTAGAAAAATCTCTCCAAGATAGATAATGTGATATTATGATATTTGTTTTTCTTGTTTGTAAACTGCTAAGCTTCAGTATACAAGCTTATGGTTGGTACAGCTGCAGTGGTAGGAAAAGGAGACTTTTTGTGGGCTGTGTTTTAGCAGAACATTTCATATAATCTGCCTTCCAGCTTATCAGTTTCACTGGATCAGATTTAATCAGTATACAGTTATGAATTCTGGCAGCTATAGCATCTCTTATTTATCAGGCTGGCAGCTGATTGGCTCCAGCGATCAGCGCAGGAAGTGGATGTTGCTGTCTGAGCTCCCACAATCCAGGTGTGCGTCAATCATTTTAATCACAAACTGTCATTTTAATGCTCAACAGAAAAGAACTCGAGCTTGAGAAAAAGAAATATTGTTTGAGAAGGTAATAAGTGAATTTAAAACCCTAAGAAATTGGTCCAATTCCAATATATTACATCATTTTTCAATAGAACTAAATCATATAATGATGGACAATTAATAAAAATAAGCTATTTAAAATAAGCAACCCAGTTTAAAGCCTAACCATAAGATTAACCCTAAATGCAAAAATCTGATAGAATGTTGCTCCAAAAACACATCTTTGTGTATTTGGAAATGAATCCAAATATTATCTATCTTCACCTCACCAATTTTAGTGGTTCCTTTGTGAATATTGGGCTAATGGTCAGGTTATGATGTAGCAATTATTAATAATCAGCAAATATTTTCTTTATTATTTATCTTTTGCCTGTTTTCATGATCTCTACTCTGGCTTCCTCCACCTTTGTTACAATTACAGTAGAGGTACGTGTTGCACAAATGGCTGCCCAGATTTCTGAACAAATACAATTAGTCACAAAACAGTTACTCTCCCTTTGGCCTCCGGACAGTGACAACATTCTGTAATCCTGCAGTATTTTAATGAGCCAAATGTATAATCCAGTCAATTATAAATTCAATGCCTAAAAAACAACCATGGATGGATGTTTCATAGTGGGAGATCCAATTAATCCTCTTGTCTTCATTTTAGCCTCAAGAATCTTTTAAGATTTTAATTTCTTAATACAACTGTTTTAATAACGAAAGACTTAATCTTTACTATTTATTTCAACATTTTGAAAAACCCGAGGCCATAGATTTGCCAGATACTATGTTCTGTTCATCAGGGTGTGAAATACATTTTGTTTATAATATAGTCTATCCACACATCAGTCCTTGGAGACTTTTACACTTTCTTAATGCTACAAAAACATTTTTGGAAGAAACAAGGAAAACATAAGGGCAAAAAAATTAATTATTCTCAGGTATCAAAGTTAAAAAAAATTATTTGTTGTGCTGTTAAAATTGCTTCTCACATACTTGTGTCTTGGCCAGTGAAATCCACTATGGAGTCTAGACCTTCTGCCATCAGTCTGATGGTCTGGCTACATGAGACTACAGATGGCCAATTGGTCAGTTTTTCTGATCTTTACCTCAAATTGTAGATCTTTTAATTTAGTAAGTAAAACAGTAAGACATATGACAACCAATCTCTGACTCATTCCAATCATATTTAAATTGCCTCAGGCCTCCGTTTTAATTGGCTTGAGGAACAAACCTAAGACAAGTCTGAAAATTACAGCCAGCATCAGTTCATCTGATAAACCCATGTTAACAGGGACAGCACATGAAAACTTTAAACAAGAATTCAACGGTTTACAGGTATTTGAGAATCTCTAATTGCTTTCTCCATTACTCATGCACCCCAATCTGTAGGTATGACTGCATCAGTGCAGTTTGGTCATGTGGACATTTACTGTGGCTGAAGATGAACGTTAATGAGAAGGAACTGAGGAATGGAGGCCCAGCAGAGGCACAGTTTTAATTCTCTCTGTTCTAATTGGCCCAGTTCTTTCTTGAGGATTTAAGGAAACAATCCGCTTTATGCAAATAAGAAAAAGCTTATGAGCTTCTCTGCCTGGTATTGTAAGCATTTAGAATTTGGCTGCATCTGCAACTTATGAAAAGCTGAACAGCCGTAAAAATGCTCATAAAGTGAAATAATGATACTAGCATCATACCCAGCCCTGACAGTAAAACAATATAACCGACTGGGGCCAGTTGACACATAGGGAAGTGGTCAGTAAATTTAGATGTGGTTTTGAGTTGAAAGTATAATTACATAATTACATGTTTCTCTAGTGGTTTTGTTTGTGGTTTTCTATGTCTTCTAAAAGTACAATTGCTGCTGGCTAAACAACTGAACACAATAAAACCACAATGCAATTTATTCAGGTGGTATAAAGTGTTAAACACTGTAGATGGATGAAGAGGATACATTTTTTTGCATCAAAATTAGCCGCTCATATGCAATGCAAAGTAACAAAGCTACATACAGCAGAGTCCAAACATCTGAGGCCACATTAAATTGAAACTAAAAATGACATACAGAACACATTTAAACCAAGAACTGTTATATTGTAAGTGAACAGGAAGAACACTGTCACACAGACCGAGTTGACTGTATGAAAGGTCAGATTTATTTGCTTCCAATTAAGCACACAAGATGTTCTTGGTAACACTCATGCTGGGATTACATGGATCATCAGGGTTCATTCATGTCCATGTTAGCATGTCACATGCTGTCATTAAAGAAACAACACAAATTGATACGCTGATAACACAATTATATTAACAGAATCCAATCCATTTTGTTTTACTAGTGGTCTCACACTTTTGGATCCGACTGTCTATATAGTCTGTGTGACAAAAAAAGTGTTAGAAAACTGTATATTTTTGCAATATAACCATTTATTAATGTTTTTTTCTGCTTTTCACAAAATACAATGTTGACACCTTTGAGGATTGGGATGCACATAAATCTCAACATATTAATATCTCAACAATAAAAATATAACTCATCCTGATCTGGTAAAGTTTCAACAAAAGCTTGCATACTGGCAAAAGGAAATATAAGTCTATAAAATAACCAATAAAATTATATCTGTATCTTTATAAGTATAGTGAGTGTATCCCTGATTTTTTCATTTCAAATGACTCATCAGTGAAAGTAACAATGTCATGTTTTCATATCATAGTTCCACACAAGTCAGAACAGATGAGAGATTAATGTAGGTAAGAATCTATAGTGACTGATAAATGTCTTATCAGACTACAAAGATGCTGCAACATTTGAATTTGATTGTCTAATTGAGTAACATTCATTTCACAACATCATTGAAAAGCCATTTAAATTGCATATTCACACTTTGACACTTTTCACTCTAATTATTCTTTGAAATATATTCACTGTTTTAATGTACCACAATTGCTATTGAAGATACCATGTTTCACCCTATGTAGAATTATCCAAGACATTTAGGGTAAAATCTGCAGCTGAAACATACAGTGGTTTATGTATATGTTGGACTAGTGACAATTAAATAAAAATTGACAGCATTTCTATGCTAATTTACCTGAAATACCCTGATTTGCTGACATTTGGGGAAAAATTAGTATGTGCCTATTTTCTTTATCTGTCATTAAGCATATTTGGGGGGAAAAGGCTTAAAAGTTTGTGCAAATGATAATTTAAGTTACTTTGAACAAAAAGTCTCTTCAGTAAAACCTACTAGATATTGCTGAGGTTCAAAGCAACTGTGCAAACATTAGCTAGTGGTTTTGTTCCACAAAGATCAGTTTGCCAATATGAGAACATTCTCTGCCTCTTTGCTTTTTTCATGCTTAGGTATGCTAATTTCGGGTTGGTTGACATGGTTTGAAGGATGGAGTTTTGATTAGAGGGTGTGCTCTCAGGTATAATCTGTCAAGTCTATCAGAAGTTAGCAAAATGGCTAAAATAGCTTACAGCACCTTTAAAATACTGTGTGAGAAAAGTGAATTGAAATATTGTGGTCATTTTCCAGTTCTTGACCCAAGCACCAAGATGGAATCTGAATTCAGAACACTTGGCAGCCATAAATGTATCTCTATAAGAGAAACCTGTCAGGGTTCAAACGCCCTGTGCTCTTTTCATCCGTCTCAAAAAGTTTCGCTTCTCCTCAAGAAGTTCTTGGATGCGTTTATTCCGTGTTCTCTCCCGCAGGAACACGCGTCCCCTCCTCAGAATGATGTTATTCTGAGGAAACTCGTTGTCCAATGGGATTATTGGATAAGATATATCAATTGCATTGCTCTCATTT
Organism: Ambastaia sidthimunki; assembly: GCA_036877625.1. Taxonomy (NCBI): domain Eukaryota; kingdom Metazoa; phylum Chordata; class Actinopteri; order Cypriniformes; family Botiidae; genus Ambastaia; species Ambastaia sidthimunki. Next base: position 13,358 of record JAZGTK010007608.1, read on the forward strand.
GTTTCAGCCACCTTATTGGGCCATCTGCTTGTCTTCACTGCTGTTGTAGTCAAGGATGCTGTTGTACTGGGTGGTGCTGTCCTTGCCTGCAGTGCAACAGAGGTTGTGAACATAGATGTTGGTATGATTGAACGGGGTTCTTTAGTGGTAGTCTGCACCTCTGCTTTGAACGTCACAGGAACATCCTGCAGGTCTGAGATGGTTAACTCTTTGTCATTGGTACCATTCTTTGTCATTGACTGCAACAATTCTCCATTATCAACATGTGGCATGTTGCTGCTTGTAAGAACCTCTTTAAATGGGACAGTTGTGCTGGGAATGAAGGGTAGATTATTAACATCATGGACAGTAACAGGGATTATAGTGCCAACAGGCTTGGTGCTATTTGACATGTCATTTCCAGATGAAGATATGATGTTGGGACTTGCTGATGGAATGACAGAAGTGGTGTTTTGTTCCAACTGGAAATCTGGGGCAGCTTGCACCTCGATGTGAGTTGTAGTGGATTGGTGATTTGGAGCTGTGGTGTATTCAAGAGTACTTGCTGACACTGCCATGGCTGTATAAAACCAGGGTGTGCCCACTGTAGTAGAACTTCTACTTTCTGTAGAAGACACAAGAGCACTTGTGGAGGTCCGCTGGTGCTTATGAGAAGCTGTGGAGGACTCTGTGTGTGTAGGACCAAGGGTTGTGGTGGAAGTAGATCTTCCTCTGGTGGATTTTGCTGATGTGGAGATTGGCTTACTTGTTGTCGCAGTGTTCTTTGTGGAATTCCCAGTTTTGCAGGACTTGCAGCACAAGCGCTGGAAGCTTGGCAGGGAGCAATACTGCTGCAGCACATCCATGCGACAGAACGCAGAACGGTCGCCATGACAACGCTGTCCTACAAGACAAGAGACGAATTGGCTAAGACTGGGTTTAGTAATAAACTGTGAATATTTGAAGAAGGAATATATGCAGCTATTTGTACATTTCACACAAACCTGTTTGTAAACAAAGAAAAACTGAGCAGAAAAAAATTAAAACAAACTTATAATAGATGAAAGAAAAATGAAGGAAAAATGCAAATGTAGAAACTCTGAGTTATGAACTGACCAACAAGCAAATGTGAAAGTTTAAGAATGTATAAGAATATTACAAGATGAATCTTAGAATGATGAATGCTATACTTAACTGTCTCATCTACGGGTAAAAAGTTTAAACTGGCTGGATGATATAAAGGTCCTGTCACTACCACAAATAAAGCACGTTAAAAATGGTACGTTAAAGGAGAAATAAAAAAATCCCACCTTTACAGAAGAACAGGCAGCAAAGCAACAACATAAGAAACAAGCCAGCGGAAAACATTATTTACTGTTTTTATAACACTTTTTTTATTCCTAATTCTGCAGTTGATCATGACAGAAACTTAAAACAGTGAAATGCACGCACACCCCTCTTTAAACATACAGATAGAGTCTTCTTCAGAAAAATAAATTGACTATTGAAAGGTACAAGTTCACAGTAACTTTGGTTAAACACTTCTTTACTTTGAGAACAATTAATCCATTGGTAGTTCAGATGAACAGGTAAATAAATAAATAGATCATTGGTTAAATAAAATACAGGATATCAATGATAATGTAAAAACTGGCATGGCACATACATGTGTCATATATGAAACATTTACAAAACATTAATAAAGTTTCCCTGATAAATCAAAGTGCATATAGACGCAGTGCACGTAAGTCCATCTGAATATTCCCCGAACAATTTCCCCACAACAGCCAGCCAAGACGCAGTTAGGCCAGTGAAGTAACATGACAGTTACCCATAGTACATAATATTAGCATTTTTTTCTTATAAGTAAGGAGATAACAGTCATAAATGTTATTAAATACAGTAAACACCAATGTTTATTTACAGTATCTCACTGCAAGGTCTGGCTTTTCATAATATTTTTTTGTATCCACGGCTTTGAGCATGAAAATTCGGTTAGCTCGCTACATAGTCACAACAGAAATGTGTTTCACGATACAATGACGAGTCTGAAGTGATAAAGAAATGCTAAGTGTAGCTTTCTGTTAAAACGCTCTCCGTATCCAATGGGTTAGCGACCATTTTTGGATGTATGTGATTGGTTGGTTGGTTCTATTATACATTTAGTTTGAAGCTGCCTCTTGTTTTATGTGACAAACCAACAAACGTTTCTGTGTGCTAAGCCATGACTTTCACAGATAAATGCCGATACATTCAAACATAGTAAGGCATTGTACTTGCTTTCCATGCTTCTCCCGGAAAAATGAGCTTGGATGTAGGTGAAAATTCATGAGGTATATTTTCGTGTCATTTCTTGTATGGCCACTGGTAACCATTAAAACATACAGTACACACTTGCACACACACACACATTTCTCAATGGGCTCAATTTCTCCCACGCACAAGCTAAGATGCCACTGACATACACTGCATGCATTACTCACGTCGTTCAATGCGCGATGAATATGTAATGTGCATGAAATATAAGATGACTCTCTCATTCGCAATGAATCTGAAAAATGATATCACTTCTCTCTGAAAAACTGAGAAGAAACTGGCTGAGCAAGTCCTGCATTTTATATATATACACACACACATGTATATGTATATACACGTGTGTGTTGGTGTATATATATATATATATATATATATTGCCATATATATATATATATACATATACACACATCTTTATTTATGTCTATATATATGTTTAAATATTATATATATATGTCTTCCCCATCCCCGAACACTTAACCTCTGTTATTAAATAGCAATATTTATTCTGTATTTATGTAAAATCAATAAAAAAATACACATAACAGTCAAGAATTAAAGCGATAAATAGCAGTCAAAATGCTAATAAGCTACAGCTTATTCATGGTAAAACAAATTATTAATATTTCATATTATTGATACCCATATAGATTTATAGTCATATATAAATACAAATATATTTATATGTTTGTTTGAAGTTTGCAAGCACAAATAAGCTGCATTTATTGAATTTGTTAACAGTCAAAGAGAAGATGGAGGATGAGGTGGTTATGGCAACCGATCATGTGTAGTAAAACGACCCTGTTTATCAAGTTCCACCTCATGTTCACCATCGACCACCAGCACATACGATGGTGGTTCAACAGTACGTCCCATGTTAACAGCTCGTTTGTTTGAGTGTTTGTTTACTTGTTTTGTCCTGTCGATTTCCGAGAATGAACTAGGTTGTGAAATGAGCACTTAGCAAAGATTTCCTCATTGTGACAAGTTCACATTCACAATAAAGCTTTAGTTTTTTTTTTTAGCCACTTTTCTTTTTATATTTTTTCTCTTCACATCTTTAAGCTCAGGCAGCACCTCAAAACGGCTTTTGCCTCGAGAGCGTGAGCCGTATGGACACAGCTCGCAGTGGGCAGCAATCGACAACAATGCATCGCCCCCGCGAAAACCTCGGTTAGCTCCGCAAGCTGCCCGTCCAATCGCAACATCCCCGAATTTTTTAAATGTTTTGTCAACAATTTCTTACTGGCCAGCGTTCACAACACAGAGCTCCACAAAGGAGAGAGAGACATAGAGCGAGAGACAGAGAGAGAGAGAAACACAGAGACCTCCCCCTATCGGAAAACGCCCCGTAAGAGAGGACCACCACCCAGGAAAGAGAAGCGTGCAAGCCTCGGAAGAGGAAGGCAGTCAGGGGAGTTTGCCTTGAAGAGCCAGGCAGAGTAACAGAGGGAAGGTCCAGCTGAGGGACGAGAGACAGCGCAACGCCACCACATGGCTGGAGAGAGAAGCTTTACTTGACATCCTCTGCACGGGGGATTTTGATAACCACTGTATCAGGAAGTTGCCATGCTTGTTGAAGTCGGAAGTGCTTCCTGTCGTGTGTGAGAAGAGGAGAGAGTGGGTTCGAAGCGGGAAAATCTCGCAGAAAGCGAGTGAGACAGAAACATTGTTTAACCATGTTAGTGTTTTTTCATGTATAATGAATTAGTTTGTTATTAGTCAACAAAACTAAAGCAGGTCATGAAACTTTCATCAATAATGTTAACAAGCGTTAACTTTGTTTTCTTTGGTAAAGTGAAGAGAACTAAATGAGCCAGGACTGCCACTGGTCAGTCCTGGCTCTGAATAAATGTACACTGACTATACCAAATCAAAACATATGAAAACTTTGTGAGCAGAAGTGTTTTTACGCACGTGGGCAGGGATCCATCCTGCAGGGTCTAAATGCTGCTGGTTTTGAGTCTAAACAGGGTCCGATGGTGTTGTCACGGGTGTGACAAAACACCTGTCTCTCCTGAGTCCCATTACCACAGGTAACTGAGCACTACAAACACACAAACAAACCAAAACTATAAAACAGAATATATTCATGTTACAACCTATAAAGCTAATCGCATAGTAAGACAAAATATAGTACAACTATAATAAAGTAAAAACTTAGTTAGTTAGGGTGTGTGTATTAGTTTACCTGTGACCAGGGTCCCAGTCTCCATTCAGCGGGACACATGTTCCGGTTGCAATCTCTGCGGGATTCCGGCCGCTCATCGTTGCAGTAACGACTGCGGATGGATTTGAACTTGCCGTCACCCAGAGGCTGGACACAGCGTACGGAACGCGTCTGAGCGCCCGTCTTCCCACAAGATTTACTGCATTCACTCCACTCTCCAGCCACCCAACTGAACACACACCATCACAAACACACAGTCAGAGTGCAACAGTGGCACAACATCCAGCACAACAGCGACTGATGTGATGTCACAGTTGTATGATGTCACAGTGTCACTGTACTGCATTAACGTTTACGATACATTGTAATTTAGGAAGGCTGGCGCTGACATCTGCTGGACGTGGGAGATGATTACAAGATACCTTCAGTACAAAAAATGCTGCAATACATTTACAGATAATGTGTGACATTTCTGTCTGATTTCTGGACTATGATACTCTTGAATACACACACACACTCACATGGGCTGTGCACACTCTCTCAGGTAACAGTCTCTAAACAGGGGAGGGGGTTGTTTGACTTTCTCACAGAAGCGACGATGGACCATCCTCATCTCTGCGTTCTTACGGCAGCCGTACCGCGTCATCTGAATGCCTGTGCATAACCGAAATACACATCTTGAACATGAAACACAGTAAAACTTACACTATGAGCACAAGTGTATCTGACAACATGGCTGACAGCAACAGTTGCTAAGCCAGGATTGGTCAATAACGATTTTAAGGCAGAGCTTAACAAAGGGTCAATTACAGTTGACACCTAAAGACCTACGACTGATGGACACTAAAGGTTGTATTTAGATTAAATTATTCTATGAAAATGAGATTGTAGTGCCTCCTTGTGGTGTAACAGTGAACTACCTCCTCCACAAGTCTTTGAACAGGGAGTAAACCTCTTCACCACCCAGGAATACGGCACTGCGTTATCTGGGACCATGTTGTTCTCATTAGCGCCGTCACTCGATCTGTCACTGTCAGTGATGTATTTAATTGACACCTTCACCTTAGCTGACCCATGCATTCGGATCTAGCAAACAAATACAATGAAAGTCAATGGTGACAAAATAAGTCAAGCTAAAAGGGTGTGCGTGTCTGTGCGCTCACGTGCGTATGTATTTCTACAGGAGATTACCATGACAACAACATCGTTTTTCAGGGGGCCGTTTGTCTGAATGGTGTCCTTGTTGTTTTTGTTCTCATATTCCCACTCGAGACCTTTCTCTATCACCGAGCGTGTCTCTGGGAAGTCTCCATGTGCGTTGAGAAAGAAATCACCTGATGCTTTATTCCTAACAGCTATTCATGTGA
>JAZGTK010007609.1:0-18372 GCA_036877625.1 Ambastaia sidthimunki
ATACAACTGTAGTCCATACAACTGCATATTTCTTTATACTGTTATACTGTATTTTAAGACTTTTGAAGCCATATAAAAAGCTTTTTTTTTTTGAGAAACCTGAATTTAAAATGAAATTAAAGTAACATTTCTGAAACGTTTGTTGGTAACCATCCACATTCATTGTATAGCAAAATGCAGCTTGAACGTTACGTTACAAATAACTCCAATTGTGTTCCGTGGATGAAAAATAAGTCACATGGGTTTGAGAGTAAATGATGACAGAAGTGAGATTTTTGGATGAACTTCTCGTTTTGGTTATTCATGCATTAAAAGGTTACGTAAACAAGTGCGAGGAGTTCTGCATAACACAAGCTGATCTGAGATCTGTTGAGAAGATGAGAAGCAGTTCTAAATTAGCGCACGGTGCCGGGCCGTGCTGAGCCGTGCTGGTGAAATGACACAGATGAGTGTCAAACCTCCACCAGAAACAGAGACAGTAATGGACCGAATCCAGCCAGTGAATTTGCCAGTCCCCATTCTAAATAGATGGCCAATTTGTAAAATCGTCCGTCTGAACATAAGCATCTTGGGCCACTTTAATTGGTCAATTTCCCGCTTGTATTGAGTGCCTGGATTGATTTATTGCCTTTTTTAAGAGGCCGTGGGGACCCGGTGAGAACAGCTGTGCCAGACGGCGGACGCAGTTGCAGCGTTGTTGGGAAAACAAGGAGCCAAGCACAGAACATCCAACAACAGACGGAGAGCAGCAGATATTTTGGGGGAGGTGTTACGGTTAAAAAAAGTAAGCTGTGTTTGGAATAGAACGCTAGCCTACTGCATACTGTGCAGTATACACTAAATACCGCCAGCTATTTAAATAAATAGCATGCGAAACATGCATTTAGCAGATAGCAATATGCTACGTTGTTGTCACATGATTTAATTACGTGCATGTTTAATTTGGCTGGGGTGTCCATTTATCATCTTCAATAAGTAATAGATTAGACAGCTTTGCTTTTTTAAATCCTTGTGGAAAATGTTTAATGCCATGGCAGACCAATCAGATAATGAACAAAGAATAAGTCAACGTCTAAATTTCCATGCACACTATACATGCATACTATATACTGCAGATGTAGTAAGAGTAGTATGCTAGTATGCTATTTCTAAACACATTTACAGAGAATAGAAGTGTTGAGCAGAGTAAAGGAAAGCAGAGCTAATATAAAATCATACAGGCAGGAAGGAGGAGAAAGAGACCGTTGGCGAGAGCAGAGTCTGCTGTCTGGCAGTAAATGGAAACAGGGATGGATCTCAGCAAACAGACCTCTGTGTGTGTGAACCCAGCCTTGCATATCCAACAAGAAAGGGAGAGGTTGATTAGTATATTGTTGAGATCATACAAAGCTGTTGCTGATTGCAGAAGGAATTCTGTAAAGACGAAGTCTGTGACGTGCGTGAAGTGGGAAGCTGGAGGTCTTGGAGTGGCACGTCTGTCAGACTCTGATGGGTCTCCATCAAATCTGATGTGATATCTCAAAAGCCCTCATGAATAATCAGAGAGTGAAGAGTTTTACTGACGTTTGATCACCGGGATGGTTTAATTTGTGACAGGCATTGCACAAGTTTAGGAAAAGTAACATCACATTTCATCCATTACTTATAAAGTTCAGTGTAATTTAAATGGACGTGCAACCTATGTAGAAATGACTGTTCCACAACTGTGTGTATTTTACTAAGTCAGGAAGCTCACTGGGTTTTCGAACAGAGGTTTTATTTCGTTCCTTTGCCTTGCCAAACATCTTCATCCTCATTGTTGAAGCACGTCGTTGAATCTTCCCTAAACACAACTGTGAGGGGTTTTTGGATGCCGCTTCTGTAACACATTAGCAAAAAAGCTCCATAAACGCATGCCTGCGATTCCTAGCGCGCTAACATTCCTCTTTCCACATCCTCTGTCGTTAACATTTCATTAGATGTCATGTCTCTTGAAAGAGGGTTTTCCTGACTTTTTTTGGCAATGGAAGGCCATGTAAATTTATGCGGCTCTTTCGCGATTATTCATGCAGAAAGTGTAGTCGGGTGTAGCTCACAGACATCGCAGGAATACTTCGGATTATCCGTTGCACGCAGCAGACGTGCCCCGGTCGGCGCGTTAACGCATTTCGGCGGAGACGCCTCCCAGGGAGAGGAGATAGCCGCTCTCTTCCTGTCTGAAGTCAAATTCTTGGAAAACTCCTGCATTTTACGCTACAGATTATGAGGTACTGCGGGCGTTTGAACGCAGTTCTCCTGAGTTCCTGGCTCGACTCTACAAGCAGAGCTGACGTGTTTCTGCTGAATAAGAGAGTGAGGAATTTCTGCACAATTTTTGCCCACTCCAGAAGATACAGGCCTTCTTTAAGATGAAAGGACTTGAAGTTTTCTCTCTTGTAACGCTCTCTCTGGGCAAACCATGTACAGCGAAAGCAACTGCATTATGTAATGCCCAATAAATCTCCACACCCATCGGTAAGACTTTAATTAAAGGGTTAGCGTTCAGGACACAGACCTCATGTCATTCCGACTCCCGCCTCACTCCTCAAAGATTTACACAACTTTCCCCCGAAGCAGACACAACTCTTGAACCTCTGCCTGGCATAAACGCTCACAGACATCGCACAGTTTAGCCGTCCAACATGCTAACAAGGTTTCGCACACGCACATCAGATCAAAATGACATAAATATGATTCTGTTTGTGGTTTTCTTGCTCTTACTGATTTATTGTTATTGTTATAAACTTTTATTGGTTTAAGTTTCGCTTGTTCTGAATGGTTTTGGTTGCTTTATGGTTCTATTAACAATTCTTTTAGAAGTTTTTAGGAAGAAATGTTTGGAAATGAGAAACGCTTTTCGTGTTGCATTGTTATTGTATCGCTGCTCACAGGTGTCTGTGCTGAATTGGGAGATCATTTACAATGTAAAGAATTATAATTATAATTGGTACTATTTATTATACTAAACAAAGTAACTGTGTTAAATAATTTAAATAAAAAATCTAACAAATTGTAGCATGTATTAATTCCTAAGAAATATTATGAAATAATTCACTATACACATAAACACGTCCTCAATGGAAACACATCCAGCCAATAGGAAGTCAGAACAAGGGGTTAAATTAAGTTATGATGTAACATCTTTTTCTCCAATGAAATGAGTGCAAATCTTTTCCATCTCTTTTTTTTCTGAGATGACAGAACGGCCACTTTGTCCTTTACAGTTCAAACTCCTTTCAACAGACTTAACAAGATTATAGGGTTGTTTTCCCTTTTTGAACCTTTGATTTGAACGCATGTATTTGTGTGTGTGACCTAGCTGATGCTCTTACACCTTTATATTGGATAACAAAGTACAGAGGGTCACTTCAGTTAGTAGGCCGGGCGCACTGGATGAACATACTGTATAGTGCCTGTTGAAGGCCTTCAGACATCAGTCCATTAAATTCAAGGTTTGATAAATCAAGACGATTAGAAACAAGTTTTCACTTTTCTGTGTTTGTAAGTTGTTAGGGATGGTATGTAAAGAATAATAATTCTGGTTCTTTTTGCAATTCTTTCAGGATATTTAATACTAATTGGATCAAACTATATGCTTTGCAAATATAGGGCTACTAACAGCCACACCGCTAAGCTATTACTTTAAAGAGCACATGTAATGTGCATTTAAAAAATTCCTAATTGTATTATTGGTGTCTGTCAGAATACATTTATGTGTGCTAAACAGCTATATTACTCACTAAAGGAAAGTAAAAATAAAAAGCAATACAGTAGATGCCCAAGTCTGATGGCAAGTGTGGTGTCAAAGGTGCATGTTATACAATACAGGCAATGTCTCACAGCTGGAGCGAAATTCCCTTTGCTGATTGGCTGTGACAGTGTTATGGTGTTGTGGTGATCGGTCCAACTCACTTTGTTTTTCTCTCATTTACAGAGCCAGGATTATGCAAACACACACAGAACGGACATCTAGAAAATAATAGTAGTTATTTTGTGTGTTAAATTCATTAATAACAGCATTTCTCAGGAAATCACTTACTGCACCTTTATCTGCACACAAAGCATAACAGTTCTTGTTTCATTTTAACTTAATAGAAGGCAAGAATTCCTCCATCTGATTTAATCAGAGTCTTTAGACTGATTCATTGTGTTCTCAGTGCCACAAACTAAAAATGTGAACTTTGTTGTACCAGCAAAGCAGAGCCAGTGGTTTGTTTGCATGGATCACCGTTCTGTTTTTAGTGCTTAGCTTATCACAGAGCAAGAAAGGGGGCAGCTTAGCAGCCGGCCTGAAATCTGTCCTTTTCAGAGCAGTCACGGTTAAGCTTTGCCCCTCCAACCCCACCGCCACCCAATCCTTTGCCTGCCCTTTCAGTTACTCCAGTGGTCCTGAAGCCCTCAAAGAAATTAAACAAAAAAGTGCTTAATTACTGCATCAGGAGTCGGAAAGGAATAAATGAGGTGCATAAGTAAAGCTATTAAAAACCAAAAGTCATTAAGCTGTGAAACTGTTTGATTTCTGAAGCACCCGCGTGAGCTGCCGGCTAATCCGGACACCGCGGTGCTAAAGAGGGGAAACCCAAAGTGTCAGCGAAGCATGTAATGTTCTTTTATTTGGCTTGCTCGAGTTCAGATTTGGCCTGCTGAAGAGAAACAAAGAAATGAATGAGCAAACGAACAAATAAAAAGGGTCAAAGCCAGAATAGTCTCTCGTAACCAGACTTTTGACTTTGCCGTATATCACATTGACAGGAAGAGACAGTGTGACAGACTAACAGGCAACCAGTAACTATTTGTTCGAAATAGATTATTCCACAATAATAGACCGGCATGAATTGTGCTGCAGTCTTTGCAAATAGTTGTACAGCTAACAGAAAATGTGTGTAAGGTTTGTGATCGGAATTTCATGTCTAGCCAAAAGTAATAAGTACAGATTATTTCACAAGACATAACTTTGAAAGCAAAGTTAATATAAAGTTGAATATCCATTTCTGCTCGTAGGTATTTTGTTACTCGCTATTTTAAGTGCCTTTAAACTCTGAATATCTGTCAAAGTTTTTCGCCACAAACGTGGGAAACTTTGGCAAATCTAGTGATTATCACTTGCTCAGAAGCTCTGATTATATCAGCGTGTGCACACTGAAACATGGTGCTTCTACACAGATATAGGTCTGAATCCAGTTTGTATTTCCTCTCTGTATCTCAGTTACTTTTTGGTCTCTGCTGTACAATCCCATAAAAAGATAAAATGACTTTTTTTTTGTGCTGTCTCTCTGTGCTACTTCACTAAGTGTTGATTTGTGTCATTTCAGGTGTGTAAATCCCAATATGTTTGTTTATAGGTGGGTGTCAAATTTACTTATAGTTAAGATCTCGATACACTACTAGTTTGAAATACAAGTATTTATATAAATAAAGTATTCATGCAAGATAGATGTTGATTATTTAGATCACTCTCAGCTAGTAAGATGTGTAAGTTTATATGTTAAATGTATAGCACAGTGGTCCTGTGAGTCAACACAGTTTGTTTCTATGTACGTCACCAGCTACAGTAGATTAAATTCTGTGATTCTGTTCTTGTAGTTCAGCTGGCAGGGATAACTACTGTATTCCTGGGCTGATTAAACATATAGCGCAATTGTACTGTTGGTTGCCAGATGCATACTGTACTGTTGGTTGCCAGATGCATACTGTACTGTTGGTTGCCAGATGCATACTGTACTGTTGGTTGCCAGATGCATACTGTGTTAATGTGACGTTTTTCGCACATATGGTCCACAGCCGATTCTGTTGCACGCAGACGTTTGTCTCTTCCTTTTGGATCGGCGGTTCTGCGTTCCACAGGTACAGTTCAAACAATACAGCATCTTGTAACCTCGCCTAGCTATTTCAATCTGCTAACGCGGTCCCCGGGGTTCACCCCGACCCCGCCTGCCCCGGTCGCCTCGGCTCATGTTCTGCAGATAGATCATCACTTTCCTCTCAACACTTCTGTTTGCTTTTTAGCCAATCAGTGAACTCGTAGTTCATCTTGTTGACCTCCACATTATGCTGCTCGTATCCATAGCTCTTTTAGAGGCGATCCTCTCTCTCTCTCTCTCTCTCTCTCTCTCTTATTCACTCTCTCACCCCCCCCAATTCCCCCAGACAGCAGGGCTTCAGCTTTGTGTTGCTTATTGTTCAGCCTGGAGGAATTAATGTGCTGCGAAATTAGCATTTTATCGGACTGCAGGTACAGTAAAGCAGGTAATTAGGGGAGGGGAGTTCGGGAAGCAGCACTGGGAGCCACAGACGATGCCGGTAAGAGGAGAAGAGGGAAAGGGACAAACGCAACTCAGAATACCGGATAAAATAACAAACACCGCACTGACACTGAACCAGTGTGATATTTGTCATTACTGCTGATGTTTTTATTACGTTCGGGAACATTAATTAATAGGATCATTTTGTGTTTTCCTTTTATGAATCGTTTGAGAAACTCGCAGGCCCAGAACAAACACCTGAGGGGCGAAAGAAGGGATACAGTTTACAAATAATAGAGTAATATATGTTTCCTTATTATTTCAATTAGGTAGAACATCCCACTGCTACTGGAAAGTTCTCAGTAGGGATGTAATTTGCATTTAGTGGAATTTAGTGATTCCTGGTTGAAATTTCAATTTTTTGGTACTTCATAGGGAGCACCAGGTAACTGATCATCACATAAGCATATTAAACCATTTATTCTACTTTGCTTAATATTATTAACAAAAATACCATGTTGATAATTTTAAGATATCTTTAATTAAAACTCATTTTCTTTGAATGGTGCTAGATCATAAATGTTCGTCCAATCATTGCATTTGGTCCGAAATTCAGGAGGGTGGCGCTTTTAAAGTTAGCTTGCTATTGCTAGCGGTTCTGATTCGTTTGTCTGTTAGTCATTTGGCAGTCGGTTTGACTGATTCATTTAAACGAACCTGTCCAAATGTCTTGATTTGGACTACACTGGTTGTGCTGTACTGCATTGTCCAAACCAGTAATAGAAAGATGTATTGTGTGTTTTCTCATTATATTATTTTGTGGCTCCTGGCTTTTCTCTTGTTCAGTTCAAACTGCAAGCTCACTACTCATCTGAAACACAGTTTCTGTTGCCGTGGTGCTGTAGATTAAACCGAGACACCAGAAACACTGTCACATTATATTAATACAGTATTCTGTTAATGCATTAGAAAAAGACAAACTATTGATGCAAGCAAATATCATAAAAAATGTTTGGTTCCAATATTTAAAAATGACATTCTAAATATGAGTATCGTAGTTCGTGAATACGTCACCAATTTTTCTTGCCACAGCTTTCGTTTAATGGCTCCTCACTCATTTTTTTCTCTGAATTTCAGATACAGAACTTCCCGCTTATCTCCCTCACACATTGGAACACTGATCTCCCGATTAGGTGCCAAAAACATCGATACCATCAGATTCCTCGGAGCAGATACGATGGGTTGTTTTTTTTCGAGCTTTCGTTTGCCGAACTCATCCATTCGCTCGCTAAGAAATCGTGACGCTGATAAAGATTTTGTTCGCTGGCACGGGGGGACATGGCTTAATTCGTTCTTTGTTCGCTCGAGATTACGCTCACGAGTCCGTAAGAAAGTGTGCGGCGTTCTCACATTTGTGCCTGTTGGGAGTTTTCTAATAAACTTCCACCCGCCTTCGCTGTATGACGTTAACATCACAGCCAGGACGACCGCAGATAATGACTCTCCATATCAGAGCTCAGAGGGTTGAGTCTGCTCCCAGCTGCAGGGGCTGATGCATCCAGAAGTGCCCCTGGACCTTAGATGGACCTGGCACTTGCTGACTAGCCTCTGTCCAGTCCTCTCACGTCCCCAGAGAAGGTGGAGGGAGCGTGAGGGCTGTTTGCAGTCTGTTAAGGGCACAGCGTGTCTCGCTGAGACAGATGGGCCTACCTTCCCCCAGCTCTCTGTGCAGTCTACTGTAGGTCAGAAGCCAACCAAGTAGATGTCCAAGTCAGATCCTGGATCAGTCTTTATTGCCTGTTGTTGAGGGTTTTAGAGGAGGAAAGGCTGGGTAAGGGCTGATCCAGGGTCAGCGGTTACTTACTTAGCAAGCACATTTATTTAAGCAAGACATCTGTGAAAGATGATCTGGAAACATTGTGTTCTATTTAAAGTGCCATATTGGTAACAAACATCTGATATACATTAGAAACGTCAGAAAACAGCTACTGAATGTTGGTGTGGCGTGCAACTGGGAGCATATTTTTAATTTTAATGAATTTAAATTTAAATTCATCAAAATTAATTTTGAATTTAAATTTAAATTTGATTAATTTAGTCTATTTAATTTGATGTTTATCACTAAAAGATTACAAATTATGCAAATCAGAGATTTGAACTTTTAGAGATGTCCCAAAATTTTTATAGTAGGGTTTCAAAATTGCAAGCTATATAAAACAAACAGAACCTGAAACAGCTCAATTGGTCTTAAAATGGTCTTATTTTGCTCTCCTGAAGTTGACGTTAAACATTCTCTCAAGGTTAAACTACATTGAATGACCTTGTGTTAGATGTATAACATAGCATGTGCTCATTTGTTTTTCTGTTTTGCATTTGGACCCCCTATAACTCAAGCGTTCCTCCTGTCCTGTACGAGTCTTTCAGGAGCGTTTAATGGCTGCCACTGGAAGGTTGGAGGTTTTAATCCCCCCGTTTCTCTCTCTCCCCCTCTGCTTTTCTGAGTAAAGACAGCATGACTACTGTCACCCAGAGGAATGCATACAGTAAGAACATTATGCTGAAAAGAGAACCGAGGTGACACGTTTGGATGGATGATACCTCTGCCCATTAAAATAGCATCTCATACAAAGAGTTGGGGGTCAGTTGGGGACAGCAGCGATTGGCTACTACAAAGGGAAATGTATTTAAATATATACAATTCTGTTTCAATTGTACCACAGGACATAATTCACTGTCCATTGTCTGTCCATCTTAGATATAAAATCGGTCTGTCTGCAGGCTGTGGAGGCAAGAAGGGCACATTTAAAAATCTTCAAGGAAGTGGCGTGCAGGTCCAGGTACAACAGATTGGATCTGGAATGATCTAGCAGATTCAGAGACCGGAAAATAAAACTGTGCATGAACTGGATGGCAAACACACACTTACCCTATCAGGACTGCTGGGTATTACATGATTAATATTCATGAGCAAAGCTGACCTTACTGACCTTACTTTATATTTGTTTGACATATAATATGTATATGTATACCTGGTTTCTATACTTATATATATTATTTCAAAGCTAATTGATAGTTTTTGAAGGCAACTGAATAGTTATGTTTGTTATCGTAAGTTGTTTTTGAAGTAAGGTTGTACACAGTTTTGTGACGGCACAAGCCAGTGGACGATGGCATGTGGGCGAATCAGAGTTTGTTTTTGAAGGGTTGGCCGGCGCTAACAGCATGCTATTCATTTTAATGGAGGTGTGTGATGCGAGTGGAAGCCAGTGTGCAGATTACAGGGGAGTTGCTTTGGCTTTGATGCCTGTCACCATCTGGATGTTCATGTTTATAAATGATGCTATTGTCATGGATGCCAGCCAAGAGAATCAATGCAATATGAACCCGTGATACCAGCCTTCTAGAAGGTCTAAAATTAGAGAGGGATATGCTTGAATATGGAGGTGGCTTGCATCTTCTGCAAACCAGGAGCTAGAAAAAGTCCCTTTTTCCTTGTCGCATATCGACGATATTTGGTGAAAAACATCAAATTGATCTACAGTAACTCCTCTGGTTCTTTTTTGTAGGACAAAACAAGCTGCCCCTCAGCTCAGGGTACAAAGATGTTCCTACAGGGAGATAATAATGTTAGGAGTTTCAAAAGGCCCCTTTGCTAGTTCGAAGAAAATCTTGTACTTGTCAGAATTACGCAACCCCTCGGTCGTGGTTTTGCGGGGGTGTGTGAGGCAAACCCCTCGCGCCCAGCGCTGCCAAGTTGAACCGAGCCCTTGTTTGCTTTGAGTTAGTCTCAAGCTCTGTTTGAAGACCAGGCTTTGGGGGCTTGGAGGACATGCATTGAGAGAACTGTCTGAGGGCAGTGCAGTCAAAGGGGCTGCAGGTACGAGTGTAAACACTGCCCGGGGGCTACACATATTGCTTTAGTTAACAACAGGCCAGCGAATTGTTATGTTTATCTTCTGCTCAGCAGAGAGAACAGAGTCCTTAGAAAATCCAGCAAAGTGTCTGTCAGATGTGAGGCAGATGTGCTGAAATTAAGGAAATAGTGTCAGAGGACGTTTGCAGTTTCATAGTCAGACTCTGATGATTTAACATTATGGCATTATGGAGAGTGAAAATTACAAAGAAAACAGATATTTGAGTAGTTTTGTGTTTTAAAATCAATGTTGGATGATTTTAGATGATATTTTTCCTTTCACTATTCAGTGCATTAGCGGCAGTGACTGTCAGTTTGGCTTGTAAAACAACCACAGTTCACATTTTTCACAGTTCACATTTGTGTAAAGTGTTCTGTGTGTCATAATGGGCAGATATAACGTTCTGTAGTGCTGATTTGCAATAGTTGTAAACTAAAATGAACTGTAAATAAACTGAAAGCCTACTCAGCAAAATTTCCCTCAAAAAAGATTTCCCTCTGCTGTGACTTTAGCTGACCTAAAAGAGAAACTGTTAGTAGAAAACAGTTTACGCTAATGTCCACTATAGCGCCCCCTCTGGCAACTCTGAGATTGCAACACGTACCTGCCTGTGAAACACAGAGAAAACACAGTTCAAACTGTGAAAGTGAGCTTGCGTAACTAGAAGCTTTTGAGTTCACGCACTCGCCTAGAGTTTGTTTTGGGCTTTAAACACACTGTATGGTTGAGGAGAATGTGTTTAGTTTTGGGTAAATATTTATTCTGTACCGTGGCCCTTGACAGCAGCAGTGAAAGACAGAGAGAGATGGAGGGAAAGGCTTAAGAATGGCTGAGGGTGGGCGGTCGAGTGTTTCGGCACCGGATGCTGACAGGTGAGCATGTGCCCACTGGTGGGCCGAAGCGTTGGCACGGCGATTGATTTCACACCTGTCCTTCACTTTAGACACCGTGCTGAGCTCATTTCTCTCTCTCTTTCTCTCTCTGTCTCTCTCTCTCTCTCTCTCTCTCTCTCAGTCTGTGAGCCTCTCTCACAGACTGTTTACATTAGAAAGAAATCTACTTTTTTCTCTCTCTGTGCTACAAATTACCTCTGTTTCCATTGGCACAAATGACTTCAGTTCTAAACATGTTTCTTCAGTTTTAAAGTATGCATGAGTAATTTGGATACACTAAGTGTTTAAGTGTTGAATTTTCCGTAATGACTGTCAATTGTATCATGACTGCCATTCAGTGGACGCTTTTATTAAACACAACGACCAGAAAATAAACCTGGCAATGTCTTTCTTTTCTTTAATAGCCTCTAGTTTATTCTTTTTGACTACTTGTAAGTAGTTTAAAGCTTAAGTGTGTCATTTTTGCATCTGTGTAGTGATTAATAACAATTGGTATTTCCCTGCCTGCCATTGGTTTGTCAAATGTTTGGCAGGACTTTAAAATCATGCCATTGGTTGAGCCAAAGTTGCCATCCAATATTTCAGAAATGACACACATAAGTTGTATTCTACCACAATTTATATTAATTCATATTTTTTCCTGTTTGCCTTCTTCAGGTATTAACACTGAAGTTTGATTTTTGTCTCTTTTAACTTTAGTTAAAGATTGTTTTTTGCTTGTTGCTTTGAGTTACCATTTATACCACTTATCCAGATTATTTGTGATTTTGCCATTTTTATTGAAAGTTGAAGTAGAAAGAAAACAGGAATTGACAGAAACAAATGATAATACTACAAGAAAGAAAAGTGCAAGTATTGTGAGCAACATCACTTATCTCACTATACAAACTTATATAATTTTTATCCTAATACTGTATAATATTATAATTGTATTTTGCATTTTTTCATGCACCCCAGTCAACACTACAGCTCAGTGTGTCTTTAGTACATCTGCTACTATACTGTACACACACACACACACACACACACACACTTTATTTATGTATGTATGTATGTATCTCAATGGATATTCCTGTACATAGACTCCATTCACTGCTCTGAGTGATACCTGGCATCAGTGTATCATAATTTAATTCCTTCTTTTAGATTTCCTTTAATCTCTTATCTTATTAATCTTAAAAAAGGGAAAAGAAAAGAAGGGTATTTTTGCCCTGGAGCAGCAGAAGTGGAATTTGTATTTAGTGGATTCCGGTTCCCTGATGACTGGAGTTAAATGAGCTCAGAGTCTGGATGAATGCTTTATAATTGTGATGAGTCTTTTTACCTCCGAACAATTAAAGATGCACACGCTCTTTGGAGACCAGTGTCGGACAGGGAGGACTGAGCATGTGCAGGGGACGTCCCCCCCAGATCGTCTCACCCCGTTGTCCCTTCCTCTAGTGCGGTGGCCCAGCTGTCTTCTCAGATTGACGGTCTCAAGGTCGACACCGCACCCACCACCATGATCGATTTATTATTCCTCTGTCAGGGCTTTGAAAGCTCCTTCAGCTCACTCTAGCATCAGTTCAAGGGTAGCGGCAATTCAAGCCAGACCCTCATTGAAAACTACGAACCGCATTTGCTGGTCTAAGATCAGTTTCTCACTAAGCTTCTCAGTTAGATATGAAATGTGGCAAAAGATAAAACTGATCTGGAAGCTGTATTTATACTTCTTAGACGTGTCAGATTAAAGTGAGTCTCAGCCTCAGATGTATGACAAAATTGGAAAAGGCTTTCTTGATTTAGTAAGCAGTAATGTGATTGGCTGACCTTACACAGGTTCATATGAGGAAGGTTGCATACGTTTTTTTATTGTACTGTACATTAAAACATTTAAATGTTTAAGCTATTTAAATTATTTCATGCTGATAAATTGTTATGGTATATCTCTGGTAATCCCTAAATGGCATGTAAACAAATATTAAACTGTGATTGGTCGTTTTGCACGTCACTCAGTCGCCTCTTCCTGTCAAGGTGGGCGGTTCTTGGTCAGTTTTAGCTGCAAAAAGCACCAGACTTGTGGCCGCAGTCAAAGACTCGGCGAGACTATAGATCAAAGTTAACCTAACAGGAACTTGGCAATCTTACGACTGCAGGAAACACGGGATGCTTAATGGGTTGAATGACAGAGGTAAAGAAGCGTGTCTGCCCCTGAGTCAAGAGGAAAGAGAGAGAGAGAGATGGAGTAATAGATCGTTCAGGGGGTCAAGACACGTGAATGCAAATATTTATACAAGCGATTAAAACAACCCCTCGAATGCCGCCCACTGCTTTTAAATAAAGAGCCCGTCTCCAAAGCTCATCTGCTGAAGGCAAGACTGACAGAGGAAACAGGAAGGGAAATTTGCAAGAAGAGATAGAGCGAAAGAAAAAAGAGAGAAAGAAAAAGCCCAAACAAACGGTGACGTAAATGTGAGTCAGTCGCCTTTTTGCCTTTACAATACGGAGATTAGAGCAGCGTCTCTTTTTTGGGATGCGAATCTCATCCGTTTTTCTTTTCATAGACTTTTATCCCCTCAGCCAACAAGCCCAGGAAATTTCACACTGTCACAGCCATTTACTGAGAGGGTCCGATTTGTTAATCTTCCCAGCGACGGTCTGGCTTGCGATGTACAATGTTGCAATGTTTTAACTTTAAATCAGTAAAAGCAACGTATAATGTATCTATACAGTCATGCATTTGGCAGAAGTGTTGTGTATTCCTGTGTTTTGCTGTACAAAGCTTCTGTAGTTTAATTGGTAGAGCATTGCGCTCTCATCCACCAAAGTTGCCTCTTCACTATCATTCCGCTGTTGGCGCATTAAGACCTTTAAAATTTGAGTGTAACATTACCTCAAATGGCACCCATTTAAAATGGCCTTCCCAGAAAGAAAAGGCTTGTTCTGATCTGAGTTATGTTTAAACATATTGTAATACTTGTCTAGTTGATTTAGGATGAACCCTTTAGACGTTTCATCCCAGTTAATGACATTTTCCAGAGACTGAAGATCTTTCGTCATGTTAAATTGATTTGAAGACAGATCCCCCTTGTAACCCCTTGTGTTTTCGATTCTTCCACACAAAAATTCATTGTAACCGCAGTAATCGCGTAATGAAATGACTAACCACACACAGACCCCAGAATTTAGGTAATTACGCACCGATTTTTAGAATCAAAGCTTTTCGGAGAAAACTCCACTTGACTGATTCTCAGAAGGGCTAAATGACATGAAGAACGTTTCACTGTGTAACGCAAAACTGTCACAGTCCATAATGATATCATACACGCCACTGAAATCTATTTAAGATAGCTAACATGAAAAACACCCTTCAAAAAAATAAGGTCTCCCAGAAACAGTGGACACAAGTCACAGAGATTGTTGTAAAACAGACATTAAGTATGTGATGTTAATTAAACACATCTCCAGCTTAACACCGATTCGCTTTCAGCTGTGCAGTGTTTCTTATGGTTAAATACATTTGAACGAAACACATTTTTATGGCAGTTTTTCAACGGTCGGCACGTCACCTCCAGGCGATACAGATCACTCAAACATCAGCCCTACAGTGTGTAACGTCACGGTTCGCTCAGTATTCATGAGGGCTGATTTTCATTCTACTGTTTTTGTTTTGAAAGCTTGCTTGTAAGTTCTTATTCCATTACTTTTTGTTCTTTGAACTTTTTAAATTATGTACGCTTGTATCTGCGTGCAATATTACACAGTAGTTTGGCCTTCATAGGCTAGATTACATCTCTGTTATTCAAGGTCAGTGTCTGAATAAATTTACTTTGAAAAGACTTTAATTTCATTACTGGCGAATGTTTCTGGTGCTGATATAATTGTTGGTTCGTGGGAATCAGTGACTCATTGTGGAACGGATCGAATTGGTTTCACCAGTCAGCTTCAACTCTCAACAAATTCTGGGCAGACGTGATGTAAACTGCATCGCTAGGGCTTTATTCCTTATTTATTTATTTATTTATTGGTCTTTACCAAAAGCCCAGAACACCCATGTAAACACATAGCAACACCCTGGCAGCATCCACAATACCCTATCACCATGAACCTCACCTTAACCCAGAACACACTAGCAAGCACATAGTAACACCCTGGCAACCACCCACAACACCCTATGATTTTGTTTCTGCTTAAACCCAGAACATCCTAGCAACAACATATTAATATGCTGGCAAGCACCCACAACACCCTATCATCATGACCCTGCCTTAACCCAGAACACCTCACAGACCACATAGCAACACCCTGGCAACCACCCACAACTCTATAGCATCATATTTTTCCCAGGCAAGCGCCACTTAGATGTTCTTCAGAATGGAGACTGGAGAAATACATCAGCCTAAATCAGTGTTGTGTCTTTCAGTTGTGTGTGAATAAAAGCATCCAGTGTTTATGAATGTTTTTGACAGTGTCAGATGTGATGTTAATAAGGCCTTGAAAGCCAGCGATTAAGGGTACGACTCTGTTTCTCTTTTTTCTCTTTGTCCCGCTGTAAAGGGTGGCAGGAAAACGGCTGCCAGATGATGATATAATGATAATGAACATTAAATGAGAGGCAGAGAGCGGGAGAATGTTTGCTTTTATTTAGCTGATAACCCATGTACACAATTTGCTTTGAAAGATGTTCAACAATTACATAAACTGTAGCTGATTAGTTAATGGATGCCATTTCATGGACTGAGCATCTGGTCTCTCTCTCTCTCTCTCTCTCTCTCTCACACACACACACACACACATTCTCACACATGTGTTTGTGTGCTGCATGTTGCTTTGCAACCATCCATCTGTAAATTATAGCATTTATCACTTGCTCAAGTACAGATAGCTTCATCGGGCTTGTGAAATCTCTCCGTTTGCCTGATGGCTCGGTGCCCCGGCCCTTTCTTTCCAGAAAAGATTACATCCTCAATAAAAAATGCTTCCCTTGGAGGGGTTATTGATTAGAGTCCCCTGGCTTGAGTATCAGAGGCAAGTAATATTCGTGGGAGAGTACAGTACATGCAAACACGCTTATCACTAGATCATAAGCTTTGATTTGTTTTATTTTTTCAAAACTTTTGTGGATCTCCCTTAGATTTGTAATTCTGAACTGGTTCAGGATCCAGATTTCCACTTTGGACGTTGGACAGAAAATCTGTTACCCTACAATAATAAACAAAAATGTCCTTATATATTCTGCTGTAGTTCGCTGGTTTATTCCTGGAGAAATATTACACAAGTAAAAATGAAGAAAGAAGGAAAAGAAAAGGGAGATTAAATGAGTTTGAGGAAGCGTCGGGCTTCATCAACTGAGTTTTAGCCTGTGTAACATTAATACTCAGTAATTAAGGGTTGCTGGAACAGTTGCAGTAGGTTTTGATTGGGGAGAGAGGAAGGATCCAGCAGGATATGAGTGTTGAAAGGGAAGGTTTTCATCGGGAAGCGTTTGGAATATCTGCTGTCAGAGAACGTTAGATCTTCTGCTCGCAGGCTGGCGGTGGTCACGGGGGAGAAGCAGACCAAACAGAGCTAAGCTTTCCGACTTTTAGAAAGAGCTAGAGTCACAGCCTGTGAAACCTGCAGGATACGGTAAACGTACCGCTAACGTTTGTTTTGTTGTGCAGGACACGTAAACTGTGTCAAATTTACACATTTCAGGAATTTTCAAACTTGATGTGTGTGTAATATTACAAAATGCATTTGTCTGATTTATGTATTATTATGTAGTTTTTATTGCGAGACTACACTGAATTTTCATATTTTATTCTAATGTTACATGGTCGCAAGTTTATATAATGTTGTTTTATTTTGTACATGCATTTTTCACACAACATGACAATTTTAAGGGATAGTTTAACAAAGTATTACAGTTGTTATCAATGTCAGCATTTTAATGTTTGCACTTTAAGTGCAAAAAGGGATTCAAAATTGTGGAAATCTTCATAGAAACGGTGACATGTTGACATACAAATTTGTTGACATTTGTGTAAATAAACATCTTGATATTAAAAATCTTGATGTTCCAAAACTAAAAAATGTTACCCGTCATGTTATTTGTCTACTAGCTACACACACACCGATTGGTTGATCTGACTCATGGACCGCCGCACAGTGCTGCACTGTGTGTGTTACACACACTAACACACACACACACACTCCGGCCTCATCACGCCCAATCACAACAGCCAGATCCCCCTCAGCTCATTTCAAGCTGTGCTTTGGGAGTATTGCGGGATAATGACCATCTCCGTGTCGTTCCATGAATCTTATTTATTGAGCATAAAGTGCTGTTTCAGACTGCGGTTTATGGTCTCCATTTAGATCTCATATATTTTTATGTGTAGCTGGCACCAAGATATTCCCTCCAGTGTCATTTAAAAAGCACTTTAGGACAGTGTAGCCGAGTCAATATGAACAAATCTCATGATTTAGAGCTTTTGAAGGGAACTCATTTCAAACGGACGGTATGCGTCCGCAATGGGCCTCAGGTGCTGGCGAACTTTAGTCTAATATAGGGCCCTTCGCCTTTGTTTTCTGCTGGACTCTACTTTTTCATTTTGTTTTAGCAGAAACGAGTTGGCAAGATGGTTGTGTTGACATCAGCACGCTCAAAACATTGTCGATTGGGGACCATTGACTCAAAGACGAAAGGTCTGGTCTGCAGCTTACTCTTGACTAAGGACCGCCCACTTAGACAGGAAGAGAGTATCTAACTGGCATGTGAAGCGGCCAATCAGTGTTTGATTTAGTTTTTTAGGGGTGGAACACACAAAATTGTAGAAATATTGGAAAATGTGCATAGACAGGAATTATTAAATAAAAACAAAGCAGAATATAAAACTAAATAAAGAGTCCCTTAAACAAAACTGATTATCTTTGGTCTGGTGCACCTAACTTGGGAAAATTCTAGTGATATTTCATACTCACAAATGCTCTTTGTATTAAGCAGGTACGTTATGGACACTTTTGATTTCAGACAGGCTGATAAAAAGCCCTTCGTGCCATTTCTCCCAGACGTAGCATAAAGTCAGCCAATCAGATTAGAGCTTGCCAGATCAAGAAGATGCTTTCCAGTTTTGTGTGTATTATACATCAGACTGTCAGAGAAATGACTGTGGGAGGTCCCCATGCTAACTTTGTCATCAGTGCTGCCCAGTCAAACATGGCTGAGTGAGACTTGGCTTTTCCTCGCTGGGGATGTGCACACTGTAGGATGGCCCTTCACTCCTCCCATAACAATAGGCTTGTGTGTGTGTGTGTGTGTGTGTGTGTGTGTGTGTGTGTGTG
>JAZGTK010007610.1:0-19184 GCA_036877625.1 Ambastaia sidthimunki
CGGGTGCAAATGAAATTTGACTAACACAAAATCAACGGCGAAAAAGCCGGAGTCCATGTCATCGAAAGTAATCCACGCCTTGTCTTGTGAGTGTCGTGATATAAAGGTAAAGCTGGAGGTTTTCGCTGAAGTGTCTCGGTGGGACTCTCCGTTTCAATCGCGTACACAACACTTTTTGTGCGGACGAGTCCATTCTGCTGCTCTGCGGGGGGACTCAATTCTTCAACAACACTTTCGACACTATACCGTATCGTTTTCAGCACACGTATTTGAGACGTGCTCGTTTTTTAAATAACGAGTTTAAATGTATAGTGTTTAATCGAAGCTTTTTTTTTATCTTGTAGCGTATTAAAGCATGACACTTGGGTTTTTTATTTCCCTTAAATCTTTTGGATTTGTCCATTCTCGTGCATTCAAAGCGCGTCTGCATTTCTATTTATGTCTGCAATGTTATTTTTCTATTCAGCTGATATTATTATTATTATTATTATATTGTTATACAGGCAGCCCTGTAGCAGTCCAATTATTAATTATGTGTTAATATTCAAATGTATTCAATTATTTACATTATGTTTCAGTTATGGGGTGCAGAAGGATTTAAATATGTATGTAGATTTTAAATCTTATTTTGTTAATCTGATTTTAAATTTTATTTTGTTAAGGCTTAATTTTAAGTAAGATCTTCATAACAAACATGAAAGATGAGTTTCTTTTTTCATACCTTCTGTTGTTGTCGCAGAGGGAGTCTCTGTTGTTTGGGATGTAACTGAGTAGAAGCAAGTTTTTCCTGGTTTGACAATTGTTCTGGGTGCTTCCTTCTTAAATGTACCTGCAAATTCTTCCTGTTCAGCATTAAACCACAGAAAGGACACAGATCTTGTGTGTCACACCTGGACCTTTGTGGGACGTTGCTTTCAACAGGTGTGTGTCCACAGAAGATCTCATTTACCAAGGTCTGTATGGCAACATCAGTCTCTGGTGGCTGAGGGTTTTCAGAAGAGTTTGATGCACTGTGATCCCCTATAGAGACACTGAGATCCATCACTGAGGAGACTGAATGATTTTCTTCATCCACAGGGGCCTTGCCTGTCCTCAGCTGATCATCCACAATCCCTCCTTCACCTGAGATGAAGATGAGTTAGGGAACACTTTCAATATACAGAGCTCCTATAGGACTCATAAAGTTACTTTCCAAAAGGCAGTAAGACTTTCTTTGTCTCTACCAGATTCTGAGGACGGTTCTCACCTATAGGCTCCTGGCCTGCTGTGTTTTCATCTGTAGACTGCAGGACAACAGGTACCTAGACAGGGAAAAAAATACCAAATATATTTGCTGTGAGAGAGGGGATAGTTTTCCTTTACCTATTTGTGGTTCATCGAAATTGATTTTTCAGTGTATTAATATTAACTTCACAATTGTTATATATAAAACAAATTATGTTTGATACCTTTTCAGGGTGCAAGTGTTCCACAAGACTTGCTTTTCTTTGCCCAAGATTCTGAGTGTCCCCAATAATCAAGCTCCTGCACCTCTCATTGAAAGGCATCTCTTCAGCATTGCTAGCCTCGGGTAAGACTGCTGGGACTGGTTCCGATGCAGGTGAACACTCCTCAGATTTAACCTCTACGACCATTATCTTGGGTTTTTTGTTTTCACACATCACCAGATGTTTTAAAAATCCATCTTTCCTCATGAAGGTGGATGTGCAGCTGACACAGTGAAAGTGGGGAGCCACTCTGCACTTCAAATGACATTTGAAAATAAAGAACTCTAGGAGGGAAAAGAATTAAAAAATAACACCACAAAAAAAAGAGTTTTAATTATGTTTAAATTCAGATTACTTTGGATTATTTATCTGTTGTCTGCTAAATTGTTTCTCCTGCAGATTTGATCATCATAATGACCATTTATTATAATTTTTGACCATTTTTATACAAGAGTGTGTAATGGAATATAATTAACTGTATGTTACTTTGTAATTTTTACTCGCCTTTGTGACGGATTGCTCTTCGACGATGTCCTTGTAAATGTTTCAGACACTTGCTTTTGATGGTGGGTTTAAACATCTCAGGCCCACAGTAAGGACAGTGGTACAGTGAACAACATTCCTTACATTTCTGTACAACTGGCTGTTCCTCACCTCGCAAAATAGTTTTGTGTAGCTGTCAAATGCAAAATAATTATTACTTTAACGTGGGTATAAATTTCTACATGTTTGGAACACAGACTACTGTCCCTAGGATTTAGACTGACTACTAAAGGACTTTTAAATGAAAGGCACAATTCTGGCAAAATTATACTTGATTAGACGCAGCTCCAGCTCTATCTACATTAAATTCTTTATTATTGTGCGTAGTCACACAATTTCACGTTTGATGATAGTGTAAATGGATTAATGTTGGCCATGTATTTGTATTAGCGTACGAGGAACAGCACAAACTGTGTAAAATCATAGCAGATCCGTTCATGGGTTCCTCCATTCACAGGCCGATCAGCAGGTCTGCAGCTAGTCGTTTCCTGCCGCTCACCTGTAGCGCTGTTAACTTGCGTTTTATAACTAGCCTTGCTCGGTGTTCGGCCCAATACCTGCCTTTATTCTAATACACTGTTATTATACATTCACAATAAAAACGTAGGAGTTTACCTCTGTTTGTTGACTTAAATGGCTGAACATTTTGACTAAATTTGTGTCATCGCCTAGTTGCCAAGATCTTTGTTTGGATCATAATCACGCGAGACTTCAGAAATCAGCGGAACGCTTTCAAAGTAAGAGTTATTAAATAAAAGTCCCGAAAATGAATTACGGAAATATGTAATAATTTCAAAATAAAAATTTAGTAAAACACACCACCACTAGCTTCTCAAATATATAACGAATTAATGAGTGGACCATCAAATATTTTAATGCTATAATATGGAAATAATGAATTTAAACAAGGCTTCTAATACAATTTTAAAGACCACACATTTTGCATCATAATTCGTTTTATTTAAAGCCATAATATCCTGGTACAAATAGATTTGTTTCTGAAAAGGAGGCTTCCAAATCTTTAAGTTACACCATTTTTTTTTTTATTTCACAATTACTTTCCAAATACTTTCCTGTACTTTTCCTTCAAGTCATAAAAAGGTACACTTTTGACATCTGGAAAGAAATCCAAACAAATGCATAAAACATTTTAACCTGCAGAAATAAACGTGGGAGCAGGGTGCAAGAACCTTAGCTGACTGGTTCGGACTGTGAGACAGAGCCAGTATTATCACACTGTTTTAGCAGCAGAGTTAGAATGAAAACCATGGCTGATTTAGTGACAGTGAGATACTAAACAAAACAGTTTACACAAACTCTGGCATTCTGCAGTTGAATATATAATTATCCTTATTTTGCATGTTGAGATCATAAGTGCATCATCTCAGTTTATTTATAAAATGCATTTAGAAAAACTATAAAGAATTCTTATTCTTTACCTGCAGAGCTGTAAAAAGTTGTGCAGTTTTGGTGTAAAAAACATCTTTTTTCCAAAAACACTTGGAGGTAAAATAGGTTTTGACAGAAAAGCTGAATACAGCCTTACAAAGAGGTTGTTATAAAGATACAATATTTTATATTCCTTTAATTATAGGATTCCTATTTTTCACACACTGTGATGTTAAATAAAAATAAAACACCGCATACACACGCCCAGTCTTTCACACTCATGCACACAGTCACACGTCTTTAATGTCAAGTCTCTGGCTTGGCAGTTTGTCGATCTGTAATTTCAAGTGAATCGAGGACGTAATATTCCTCTCTTTGCATCCTCTTCAGTATCCTCCTCACATCACATCGGCACGTTTATCTCTCACTTTATTTCTTAGTTTAGTCCGAGCTTTGAATGCAGCCGAGTTGAAAAGATGCTGTAAAGAGACAAACCAAAGATACTCTATAAAGCCACCTTACTTAACAAAAGAACGTCTTTACTTTGCTTACGTTTAAATAAATTGTCTTGGCAGACAGTTTATGAAATACAGTTAAATTTGAATGTAAAACTTTTTAAACTTAGACTAATAGTGATATCAGTGTGACTTTAAGATTATAACATTTATATGTGGATTACCCTCTCTGTGCGGGAGATCTTGCCAGCTTTGACAGCAGCATCCAGGATGAGAGGAGGTCCAAGCCCAAAAATATCCCTCAGCAATAGATTAAACTACAAACACATTTTCCAAATCAATAATATACTGCATATAAATAAAAAAACAAATTAGTTTAAAAGCTAGGCCAATGGGATCCACGACAAGTTGTTAATATCATGAGTATAATACATGTAAATATAAAGTTGCAGTTGGTCCTCCAAACCTGTAGGTGGTGTCTGACTCCAGATTCAAGCACCTCCTTAAAGGCGTAATATATCCTTCTGCGCATCCACCCATCGATGTAGATGGCTTCAATACCAAACTGGATCTTTTCCTCTGTAAAATCATCATTCTGAAAACAGGAAAAAAATGATTAGTCTAAAATACGCAAAATGTTTTTTTAAACCATATCATAAACCATAAAGAAATCATTCAGTACAGATTCAGGACCTGCCCAATTTACTATCATAGTATTAATAAACATTGAAAACTACTACTGATAAATAAACCACAGGGTGACCTCCATAAGGTCGGCTGTTGTGGTTCGTACCTCAATGTAGTGCAGCACCTCTCTGAAGATCGACCGCTGTTTCCTACGGTCATTTTTAGCACGGTGTTTATTTCCATCAGTCGCTAGATTCTTTAGACTGTTGCACAACGCGTCACAGTCATCAAACTCAAACTCCTAAAACACAACCAACTTTACATACACTGCTGTCTATCTTGACCTTTCGTAATTACATGCACACACAGTTCTAATGCTCGATCCTATTCAACATCATACAATACACACCTGATCTACGTCACGTCCCAGTTCATACAGTAAAGCGATGGTCTCCCCCACAGCAATCCTAAAATTCACCTCGCTGCTCTCTAAACACGCATGCAGACGTGGCAAGTGACTGGAAGAGAGAGATCGTGTTACAGACAAATAAGGCTCTGTATGTGTATGTATTGAAGGCATTAGCCATAATGTATCGAAGCCATTATTATAATGCCTTTTTAATTCATCCTCTTGAATTATAGACTGGCTTGAGATTACGTTTCCTTGCAAAGTCATGCCACAATAAAAGCTAGGTTACTGTTTAGCTTGTTGATTGTGCACATGTGCTTGACAGACTCACTGCTTGAGAATGCTGTCGATGCGTGATGCAGGGCAGAGGGTGCAGAGCAGGGCCCAGGACTGCAGGGCGGCGCTGTGGAGCGCAGGAGTCCCAGCTTTAACGGAGGGCAGCGTGCCTTCACCCAGAGGATAGGCACCCACAAACACGCTCTCCAAATGTCCAATAGATTTTAAAAGGTCCTGAAAGATACCACATTAATTTCAGCACACATGAACATTATAAATATTCATATTTGTGTAATTGTGTAATTGTACCTCTGCATCATCTGAGGCTGAAACATAGCAGCACATACCCAGAGCTCGAGCACACTGCCAAAACATCGAAACACAAAGAAAATCAAATATATTTCCTAACAGATAAAAAAAAGTTTCAGATCTATTATGAAACAGGTATAATTTAAGCATATTTCATTACTTACACTCTGTCGTGCTGATAGGCTGGCACAGCTGTCAGTCAGGATGGAACTGAGGATAGGGCGGAGAATCTTAAAGCCCTCCTCACCTTCAACTCCGCCCCCAAGTTGGATGCACAGGAGAGCACAAACTGTAGCAGCAGCTGCCTGCTCCTCTCCTCCACCTACACAGAAAAAGCAAAAGAGGCTTAACGGCGTTGACATTTTAGTTCCATCTTTTCTCTCATATTATGACAGCAAGTGGCCAACAGGTACATGAAGTACACAAGTGTAAATAAAACACAGGAAACTGGTCAGCAAGATCTTTTAGTCTAATCCCCACCTTTCCTCAAGCTCCTCTCCAGACAGTCACTGATGGTTAAACGTCTCTCTAACAGGAAGTCATACAGGACTCTGGAGGAAAACGCCAGGCGGAGACTTTCTAAGGCAGCCATACGGGTCTTAGCACTAAGGGTCACACAGCAACCAACAGAGAAAAGAGAGCTAGTCATTACTTATTCTAATGTTTCTTAAAAATGTTACTTAAAAACGTTTATTAAAAAAGTTGCACAGCTGTACAACTACAAAGCTTATCTTTTAAGTACATTGTGTTACTGATTATAAGTCTCTGTTTCACTAACTGCATGCGTTTGCATTTGCCACCCATCACAAATACAGTACACGCATTTAAAGGTCTGTGGCTGTGTGTTGATACCTTTTGTCCATTAGATTGTCGATGCATTGCCTCAGTTTGTCTTCGGTTTCCTCCTGAGCAGTTTGTTCATCCACCACCTCACCTGCACAGCACAGTGAGTGTGAATGTGATGTCACTTCCTGCTACTTGTACTCATCTCCACAGTGCATTATGATGTGTGTAAGTCACCTGTGCCCTCATCCAGGACTGATGCGCTTTCACTGGCACTGCTGTAGTGACTGAGCACATCAGACGCCAAATCATCATCACTCACCCCAGACTCGCCTCTCACCCCATTTTTCCCTGAGACAGACAGATAGACAGGATGAGAGTTTGCAGAAATAAATGAACACACATGTAGCTCAATGGATGAATGGAGTGGATGTATGTTTTAGAGAGCAATGACATGTTTCAGGTGTCCACACAGATCATGCTGTCCACACCTTGACCTTCTGCTTATACAAAGCCAGGAGATTCACTTCAGTGCCAAGAGAAAACAAGCACACGTGTGGGTTTGCAAAACAGTGTTTAGATCATCTACAGCATGTCATAATGTGTTAATAATAATCTATATATAAAATTGAAGACCCTGGGAAATAAACACCTAAAAAAAGACCTAAAAACGTTACTCTCTAAATACTCTCACAAACATGACCTCTTCAGCAAACACCCCGTCGCAGGAACAGAGCTGTGATTTGGGCCAAAGTTCAATGTATACGCCCCTCTAACACATACACACACAATGACCAACCTGTTCCCACTGAGGTACATTTCTGATCATAACATAAACATGTCACATACAAATGAGACTGTACATTTAACTCTATATATATATGGGTATGTTTACAAAATAAACGCTATGAATAAGGTTACGTTTATTATTTTGATCCTTAAATCCAGGCAAGACAAAAGTAAAGCTACAAAAGTAAAGGGAGTAGGACATATATCCACATATATAAGACAGTGGGACATATATCCACATATATAAGACAGTGGGATATATATCCACATATATAAGACAGTGAGACATATATAAGAAACAGACTCTTTAAATCAATCAGTCTCACTGTCTGCACTGATTCACTCTACTAAATCACATCTGTTTGGTTAATGATTAATCCAGTCTTCTGCATGACAGGTCATGCGGTTCACAATCTGAAAAAGGTTAAAAAAAATCAACAGAAGTAATAGAATACATAAAGCTTTTAATCTGGATTTAGTAGTGCTTGACAGACTCAAGTTTAAAACAGGTTTAAACAGGTTTAGAAGATATTGATTAGCTGATTTAAGTGACGTAAATAAATCAAACCTCTTGCCAGAGCTTAAATGATAAATGGTTCACTGATACATATTCTACAGCATTAAACCGTAATAATAGGAAATGAAACTGAGGCTCATCTGGTACAATGGCATAAATCTGCCTGATATTCAGATTAAGTCAAAAACACTTTCTAAATAAACTACACAGAAAATCTTTTACAAATGTAACAGTCCAACACAACTTAAAATGTTTGGCAGTATAACTACTGTACCAATACATGCATCAGCATGCCAAGACATTGGATCAGCTGGGATAAGATGGAAAGCAGTGAGCGTTTGGCATAAGCTGTATGGAGTATGAAGTACAGAATAATGAGGACTGATGGAAACAAATGAGACACTTAACAACACTGTAACAGTCAAAATATGTCAAAATATAGCTATGACAGTGAAGCCTGAAGAAAACATCTGACATGATATCTGCACTCATTCAGATCTTCTACAGATCTGCTTTCATGGGGAAGTGACAGATGCTTTTGGGGAATTTTGACAAACAAGGCAATATGAACGTAAACCAACAGATATGAGTGAATATTCACACGCAGCTCTCTTTAGTTCAAAGAATGTTAATGGGATGAGAGGCATGAGGTTATAGTCAGAGGTCAGAGGTCGTGCTACCTGGACGTGACAGGGCAGTCTTTGCCAACTGCAGCTGAAGCACTTCCTGTCGAAGTGAACCTGCTCACGGTGAACAGGAAGAGACAAATTACACGACTCTCCAAGCTGAAGAGTTCGCCAAGAGTTAGTTCACCTAAAACTAAATATTCACTCATCATTTACCAAACACACAGTTCCAAGCCTGTATAGCTTACTTTTTTATATACACACACACACACACACACACACACATACAGTATTCTGAAGTCTTAATTAAAAGCTCACTAGAGTGGAAGGTTATTGGGAATAATTACTGGAAATTTCGTTATACTTCTCCTGTTGCTAAGCTTCAGGAAATCTGTAATAGAGTGTATATAGGGTCACATACAGCACTTTGATCACAGTTTAATGGTGCTTTAGCAATCCTTTTGAAACCTAAAAGCTTCAGACCCCATTCATTGTGTTTGCATTGAAAAGAGCGGCTGGTACAGTATTCAACTTTTCCCCTTTGTGTTTCAAATCTATGGGTGAACTGTTATCTTCAAACTGTGGGACAAAGTTCATAAATGCTTCTTTAGCTGTTTGAAGTTTTCAGATCCCTATCATTACAAAGAAAAATGCACATAAGCCAACTACATATGCACAAGATTATTTTTAAATGTGACACTAATATCCACATTCAGTAAAATAATGGTTCTGCACTCGCCACTGTCAATCCTGACTTGAAAGACCAAGGCACACCGTTTTTTGCCATGCATGCATTTATGAAGTGACGCTGCCCTGCTTTTATCCAGACTCGGATCCGGTTAGACCGGCTTTCCACATAGTACACCGGGTACGGCTCCTGGTGCACGTGAGGAGCACTATTCTCCCGTGAACTTAACGAAAACTTTTTACAGTAGCAACGAGACAAATATCTTTTTGTGCAATGTAAAACCAAACCAGATTGTACAGCCGTAGCTCGTTTGAGTTCAGGGTGCGCTCAAAAAGGCCTGAATTTCTATGTCTTGGTAATACATGCGCTAAATATACCCGGCTGACATGGGCTTCACCTTTCATACTGTAGGCTGAAAAACTGTGACAGTCAATCACTGTTTGACAAACATACTGTGTGCCATATATATTACTTAGTTTATAACATACTAAACACTTAACAGAAACACTATAACATACTTTAACTGTATATATTTATAACTATAACACACTTGTCATAACAAGATATTTTAACTTTAATAGTATATTTTATTATACACAATGAAACAGTCTTTTAGGACGACTGAAACCTGAAGTTAACATGTACTATGCTGACCGCATTAGAAGCTACATTTTTGAAACCAATAAAACGTTCAATCGTACATGTGCCAAACTAATGCATGAAAATATATCACAACCGGTTAGTTTGAAATGTGTTTCGCATTGTTTTATCTCCTTAAACGGAAAATGAAATAGTGAAAGGCAGGCAAATTTAAAGTACAGCTGGTTAATTTCTCATTCAAACTATTAAAACGACTGAAGACAAAGACAGTTTCTCTTTAACATAAAACACAAGTGTCACAGAATTGCCAACAAATTGTAATAATCGACAGTTATTGTTATAAAGCAACGATCATCTGTTTACAGTATCTGAAATGACAGCACTGGATGTTAAACTTACCTTTACTCGAACCAGTGCCGCCGCGTTTTCCCTTTTTGCTCCGTGGCATGTTGACAGTGTTAGAGCCCTCAACTCCAGCACCGAAACACTAATAATAAAAAACAACTGTCCTTACACTGTTTGTCAACAATCTCAGTCGAGAAATCCCTCCCAGAAAATCAAAACACTGATCTGTGCAGCTTGGCCCACGTTTTAAACACAATTAGAAGGTGCGACTCGCTACCCAAATACAAAAAACTTATGATTGATCTTAAGTTTTGGTGTTTATTATCTATGATTGTCCCCAGGTAACCGATATCTAATGCCAGGTTGTGATGGTAAATGTTTTTGGAAATGTTTGGGACGGAGTATCGTGCACGTTGCTGCTCCAGATTCCACCATCTTCCTTCGGTAGCAGCTCATACACCCGGCACGTTCCACCTCTCCGTTTTGCCTCTAGGCTCATTGCCAATTTGGGTAATGTAGTTTTCTGCAGAGCTTCCGGTTATGGATCGCAATACGAACACTGGGACTAAGAACTACAACTCCCAAAATTATAGCGCAAGAATCAGCTGCTTAGAATTGTTTGGATTGCACAATGTGCAAAGAAAGTTACAACTTTGCAAAACTTTTCCGAAAAGGAAACAATGACAATTATTTGGGATTAAATAGATATACAGGGATTAGATATACAGGGGTTTAAAATTAAATAATTTAAAAGAATGCCGTACACGTGCCCATATGGTTTATCTATACCGGTACATAATGTCTAAAACATAAATCCATCACTAAATTAGGAATGTTTATAATATACAATACACAGTTTTAACTAACAAGACTCATATGAAAATATTATATACAAATCTGACTTTATTGCTCAAATCGTAACACTCTCTGGGTAATTACAAATACAAACCATACCAAATTGCTGTGTCCAAAATAGACTAACAAGTAAAATAAATCGTTTTAAACTTCCTATTTTTTAAAAGCTACCGATCAGTTAAAGGATTTACAAAGGAGTTCTTTGATATATAAAAGAAAATGACTGAATCATGTACCAAAAAGCAACAAAATATAAATGTTCTTTCTGACTTCACAGTGTTAATGACATGAATTATATAATAAAATACTTCTAATAAATTGTGTCTTAGTAATAAAATATCTCATTCAAATTAGCTCAGTTAATTGTCTTATTGCTGCCCACAGAAAACTAACAATAATTTAGGACACAATCAATGAGTTTGATGTGTGGTAAACATGTAAAGTTTTTAAAGGAAACTTACTCAGTAGTCTTTAAAACAGATGTCACCTTCTCACACACACAGAAATGGGCAAGTGCTCAATGTTAATGTGCAAAGTTAATATAAAGCAAACACATACACCCACACACTAGCAAATGGTCAAATCCCACAACCATTATATCTGACTGAATTTGTGAATTGATCATGATTATGAAATACAACTCACTTTCAAATACACAGTGTGTGCATTTGTATAAACTCTTGAGATTATGTAAAACTCTTTACATAATCTCTAATGTTGGTCTGGCAATCCAAAAGCACTAACCTCCATTACTTTATACCATCAGGCAAGTATATCACTAACCATCTCACCAACATGAATAGTTTTATTAGTTTATAGTCAATGGGTCTACTGTCCTGTGTAGTATTTAGTGGGCACAAATGGCATCTTGCTGACCACAGCTGGTATTGCTTTTTTCCTCACTTCCACCTGGATCGGTGTTCCCACTTTACTGAAGCCAGATTCCACATAACCCATGGCAATGTTTTGTTTTAGGCAGGGGGAGGGGCATCCACTGGTGACCTCACCTGAAATAAAACAGGTGGGATTTCAGAAAAAAAATTGGACAGTGTTTTAGTTTTACAGCTGCTGAAAGAACTAAGACTGACAATGAGCTACAATGCTGACTGTGAGGAAAGATACAATTCCCATTTTTAGGATAAACTTGTACCTATGACCCTGCCATCAGAGGACAGTATGGGTGTGTGTTGTCTGACAGGAGGTCCCATGGAAATCAGTCCCACCCTCTTTCTCTGCGTCTTTGCCTTTATTTGTGGAACAATGATGTCAGCACCAGGGAAATCTTGTGCCTGCCGTCTGCGCTTACCTGACACACACACACACACACACAAACGAATTTACATCCAGGGTTTGACAAAAATTAAACATCTTAATAGGTATAATATAGGATTTAGAGGTTGCACCTATTGTCCAGACAAGACTTGCTTCCACAGGTGTGGTGGTCTCATCAATGTCGTTGCCATAGAGACAAAGCCCTGCCTCCAGTCTGAGACTGTCTCTGGCACCGAGACCGGCGAGTTTTACTTCGCTGTCAGCTAACAGTTTTTCGGTCAATGACACGACATCTGCATGTGGTACTGATATCTGCATGTATAACATACATATATACACACACAGAGTGTTAGAAACATAACAAGCTGGCTTATTATACACAAAACAGTTTACAAAAAAAACAGTTGTTTTTACATATGTTTTAATGGCATTAGGAAACCGAAGCTTAGCTGTTAAATAGTCAATGTCACACACACACACCTCAACTCCATCCTCCCCTGTATATCCACAGCGTGTGACCCTGCAGCCCTGGATGCCAAACACTGGGGTCAAAACACTGGTCATAAAGGTCAACTTACTGAGGTCATCACACATACCTTTCTGCAGAACCCGAGCCATTGATGGGCCTGCATTTACATAAACAAGCCCATGCACTTAGTATAGATAAACAATCAAAGACAAAAACAGGAAAATGTATTAAGTACATTTAAATAACATACAAGTATTCAAACATGCAGGAATGCGGACAGTATTAGTATGCGAGTATATCAAAGACTCGTGGTGTGTATGACGCATATCACACACACACACACACACACACACCATGTGTAATCGGCTGACTTACCCTGCAGAGCAATCAAACTTTCTTCCATGAACTCCAAATCTACATCATGACCCGCTGATTTAAACTCATTCAGCCTGGCCTACAAACAAACAAACAAACATCAATTTCAGAATGTAAAAGGAATTTGGACGCCCCCCTGTGTTGTTTAAAATAACTGCTCCTAAATTCACTTCTACAACCAGCTGAGCTTTTGAAGAGCCTATAAGAAGTCATATAATATTTACTGTCTCAGTAACTTGAATTTACAATTTTTTTTACAGTCAACCTTATTGTTCATGTTTTATTTTACACAAACATGCAGGTTTGTAAAAGTAAGCAATAATATACTATCCTCTGTTCATTATTGTTAATCTTGTATCACCCTAAAAGAGGTTTATTTTGCAATCTCAAAATCAAATCATCTGTTATTGACCTGCATATGAGCAGAGTCTTTGTCTGCGCAGCCGGCATTGGAGACAACATACAGGTACCCCTGATCTGTCCTGGTCACAATAAGATCATCCATAATTCCTCCTTTAGTGTTTGTGAAGAGGGAGAGAGTGCCCTAGAAAAAAAAAAAGAGAAAGAATTATAGCAGATAAAACATTTTGGATGGCTGTGAGAAAAAATGAGTTCTTTCTGTCTTCAGAAACACACACATGTATAAGATATGTTCTGAAATTTGTGTGTGTCTTACCTGGTTGTCTTTTAATTCAGCAATGTCACCAACAACCAAAGACTCCATAAACTTCACTCTGTCCTTGCCATACACTTTAGTCTGAGGAGAAAACGACACATTAGACACACTATAAAACTGTAGTCTGATAACACTGAATAGTTCACATCACCAACTTAAGTGGCACATGGCTTGAGCTACAAACACCCAGGCAGTAAAATCAAATGTGCACAAACTGACCTGCAGCATATGACTGACATCAAAGATGGAGCAGTGCTGGCGTGTGTGCATGTGGGAGTTAATGTGGCTGTCTTTGTACTGCACTGGCATACTCCACCCTGCAAACTCCACCATCCTCCCACCCTGAGCCCTGTGAAAGTCATATAACTGGGTCGTCTTCATCCCCACCTACAAACAGACAATGCAAGTAAAAATCCATATTATGAAGCTGCATAAAATACAAAACATCAACAGTGTATTAAAAGCTTGTTCATGCAACCATATTTATTACATTACATTGCATTGTTTTAAAGGGTTTTATTAGGGTTCCATTCCGCAATTAATCAGCTTAGTGCACTCTGACCTTTGACCTCATCCACCATCACTGCACATAAATAGCCCATAAATAGATATTTACAGCTTACGAAACCAGTCCAAAGTCAACCAAGCAGTCTAAATAAGAGAACGCTGTCCGATTTGATGAGGACGCCGAGGCAATACTGTTTATCTTTGTGTGTGTGTGTGTGTTAACGATAATAAAACTTATCTTTATTAGTTAATGCTTCACACACAGACTGTCCTTAAGAGAGATTATTTTACCATAAAGTGTCTGATCATATTCTGAGGTATAGATTTCAAAGTGACTGGCCAACATTACAATTTTAATGTAATGCAATTTTTAGTGTGTGTGTGTGTGTGTGTGTGTGTGTGTGTGTGTTTTATGGATTCAGCCCTGTCAACAGCAGAGCTTGTAGGACTTTACGGATGGCCGCTCTTGTGCAGTTAATTCATGTCTTCATGTGGGGAGCTCGGATGAACAGATGCCGCGTTCCTCGTGCATGAACGACAGCCTGAGCCCCATAACAGACCAACAATAAAACTGAAATAAATCCAAGATCTTTAGATGCAATGAACAGACTCTACAATCAGTCAACTGTTTCAAACTGTGCAAACATTCCCGAAAAAAATCAGAACTTTAATAATAATGTTTTGCAGCCCTTTGTGGTGATTTTGCAAAGCAATATTAGTTGCGTTTTAAGGTGTTTTATTGCAAATGCTGTTTTTGATCACAGTTCCGTGTATACCTCTGTTGAAGCTTGCCTGTCCTGCCGCCCCGTTACACCCAGCCCGACAGTCCGCGTGGTTTCTCTTATTACTCGGTTTCCGAGTCCTTTTGCAAAAACCCGTGCAAGCATCTTCACTTTCGTTTAGTCTGAGTCTCAGCTCCTCGTTAAACCAGCTCAGCACTGGAGAAAACGTTTTCTCTGCAAACTGTCAGCTCGTTTCGCCTCGATCTCGTTATTCTGCTTTCGCTGCAAAACAAGGAGCGTAGAATCAGAGAATCCTGGGAAATGTAGTCGAAATTCCTGACACTCAGGAGAGAGAGAGAGACATAACAGCTGTCAAGTGGTGAACAGGAAACATTTACCTTGCCTAATGTTGCATGTCGTGGTATTTTGTGTATTGATTGCATTAAAGTATTAATGTACAAAAAAAATCTAACCCTATCTCCTCTCCCCCAACAGGTATCACATCAAGCATCGAAATGTACTCTGGGTAAAATTGTCTATGTACGGCTGGTGTTCATTGTCGTCTTATAATTTATTGCTTTTTTATTTTTTTACATTGTAAGTCGCTTTGGATAAAAGTGTCTGCTAAATGCCCAAGTGCAAATATAAAGGGTACCAGTAAAGCAACGGGTTAAAAGTATTCTTACACAGTTTCTGACCCGTGACGAAACTCCAGCTGCAACTAAAGCAGCGCTCTCGCTAAATGTCTGCAACACACACACACACACACACACACACACGTTACTCTGATACAGTTTCACAGCACAATATAGGTCATAAGTCTAAACAGCTGAAACAAAACCCTTCATGCAGTACATGAACGTCTATCAAATGCTTTTAGCTAGACAAGCTCGATTTAACACCTGATGTGTCAGAAACATGCATTTAGCTTTTCAGCCGCAGCAGCTATTAATGTAAACGTGCTGCGAACCGTTTTCTCTTTGAGTTCAGCTAATGTCATAAAACACAGAATGCAATGATTACTGATATATTTTACGGTCCTGCACATTCTACAGATATATATTTACAGAAATATATTTAGACCTTTTTACTTTGTGATTTTTATCAGGATGTGAATAAACTAAGGTGAGTGTGACATGAGGTATAAGCATGCCTATAAAATATACATAGATATAATTCTGTTAATAATATACATAATTATATCCTGCAGCAATTATCTAAAAATAAGTCTAACCTGGTGTTATCTATTTACTTTAACAATGATCTGTACAATGTAAATCACCTATAAGTTATTGTGTCCATATAGTTTACACTAAACATTTTTGGGAAAGTTGACATGTCCTGCAGTTTGACATACCAAATGCCATCTAAACTATTTTAAACAGCATTTTGTTAATTGGTTTAAAATTATTTTGCATATGGCTTAAATGAACATGTTGTTAAAAATGTTACATAAACATATTAAGCACCCACCACTTAAAGTCCAAAATGTGATCCTCCTTAATAACAAGCTCAACACTTTTGAAAAGTTACAGAAAGCTTTTATTTTGAGAAAAAGCGTTCATGTGTTTTTAAATAAGTTGCAGTAAAACTTTGGTATTAAGGCACATAGAGATTGTCACAGTATTTTGACTCACTACAAATCAAACACATTTACATGAACCTCTTTGTCAGTAAACCTTGTGTTTGTGTATCCCTGAATAATTTTGTGTTCAAAGTATATATCTGTTGATCTCAGATGTCTTTGTGCACCCAGAAGATGGGCAGACCTCTGCTGTCTGTGTATGGAGTTTGTTCCAAAGTCTGATTAACTGAAGTCCAAGATGGAGGGGGTGGAGGACCACAGATAGAGTGAGGAGGGAGTGGAGGAGGAATAGGAGGGGAGATGGGAGGTGGAGGAGGGGGTGGAGGCAGAAAATGAGAAGGTGGAGATGGTGCACAGTTGTTTAATGACTTTAAAGACAATTTAGCCCCATCATGCTTCCTCTCTGCCTCCTCTTCTCCTTTCTCCTCATTCTCCGCAGTCCTACAGAACTTGTGCAGAACCTCCATAGGCATGAAGGAGGCCAGCGTTCCAACACTTTGGACAGGCCTGGACAGCACAAATCCCAGATGGGCATAAAAGTATTGCTTATCATGGGTGGTTAGGCACAATCTGGTGCAGCCCCGACCCCTGGCATATCGTTCTACACCTTCCATCAGGATTCGCCCATATCCTTTCCCCCGCAGCGTGCTACACACCACAACTGACTCCACATACAGGCTAAGGCTCCCCAGTACGCGGCACAAACGGGCGTGGCCAATTAGCTTCTCGTCTTGACTCCGCCTCTCCCCCTGTAGTAGGAGGAGACACACAGGAAAGTTGTGGCTCGATTGACGGAGGGAGTGAATTCGGGCCCCCATGCTGCGTTGCCATTGTGCATTTAGTAGCTCCGCACACACCTCCACTAAGTCCCAACGCTCATGAAGAGGTTCAATTCGAACAACTTCACAGCTGATATCATCATCACACCTGCACACACCAACATCAGGGTCAATATAGAGTTGAGCCAGTTGATCTAAACGTTAACATTGATCACAACATTAGAAAATTGTAATTTATATAAGTGACTTAAGGTACACATTAATTTAATCAATGTTTTTGTTTTGATGTTTTTGGTGTTGACAGGCTGGTTCCAGACAAGTAATGAAAGGAAACTTCAAACACCTTTCTTGACTTTAGCAAGCGTGAAACGCAAGGGCAAGGCCCTAATATGGAGAACGCTGGTTCTGATCTGTTGTCATATCTCCAAGAAAAGGGTTCTCAATTTACCTGGACCGTATTCTGTATCCGTTTAATGCTGACACACAAAAATACATTTAATCGGTCTCGATTATTGGGGCCAGTTGATCACAGACCTGAGAGTCATTCATTCGCACAGGCCGCGTTTCTAATGCAAGGGTGTTGACTTAAAAAAGTATATGTTATGTACATTGTTGGCATGTATCTTTAAAACAACATAAACACCGTGCATTAACACTCGCAAGCACACGCACATGACATACACGACAAACCGGTTATGTGGCAATTTTAACACGTGAACAGAAACACTAACATAACCACAGCGATCAGGCATGAATCCGGCTCGGATGCTTGTAAGAAACACGTGCATTTTATTTTTATTTAATAAACACTGATACCTACATGCTGTCAGCCTCTCAATATAGCAGCTGTCTTGACACTCCCTCTTCTTTTATTGAGTCTATGGAGCAGATTAAACAGCAAGACGCGTTTACTGCCACCTACTGAACATGTTACATCTAAACTGTCATGCAATCCGTAACATCTGCCTCTCTATCGCCATATTTACACCAAATAATTGCAGGTTATTTTGTGTAGTTTTTATTAAGTATGTTTAAGTTAAATTAAGTCAAACTTGACATTTCTGGCGAAAAGTATAAATCATTAATACAAGCTTACCGGTGCGCTTTGGGGTAAGGAAACATGGATATGTTATATACTTGGCTAATAAGTTTTTTTTTAACCAAAACAAGTTACAGATGGCAGCTATTAAATATTGAAAATATTTAAAAAAAATTATAATACAGTTTATAAAATATGGCAAGCATGTTTGTGAAGCTTGAATGTTAAGAATATTGAGGTAGTTTTACCAAATTCTTTAAAGTATTTCTTTCTATGGCAGCATTTTAATGAACAGTAAAAGTTAATCCAGTATTATCTACTCAAAATGTGAAAAGGTAATGCAATAAGAGATAAGACTTGTTAAATTAGTCTCTCCTAAGTGAGAAAGACCACCCAAAATAAATGCAGACACCCTGATTTATCCAAAGTTTATTAAAAGAACAATCAGTAAATGCTGCAACTAGCCAGCCCTCAGTGATGATAACCAACTAACAAAAACCAGCTACCACCCTAAACAAAAATATCACTCCATTCCAAAACACTTTAATGGTGCCTCCATTCCAAGGTTTACAAACACAAAACGGACTCCCGACATGTAAAATGGCACAGTTCCTGTAATCACAGACCAAACCTGTCAACACACACACATACACACACACTCGCAACATAAGAGTCCTAGCAGGTTACCAAAATGTCTGCTTTATTTATTTTTAGGACGACTCATTCAAAAAGGCTAAAAGGAAAATTTGCACTAGATTTTGCCTTGCATCCTCCAATCAGGGGGCGGTATAACAGTGATTTGACCTTCAAAAATAATAATAATGATAATAAGAGTAATACATTAATCAATACAATGTGGAGTTTGAGAAAAATCACTGTGGAAACCACCAGCAAAAACTTTTATGCACCAACAGCAGGAAAGGAAATGGTCATATTTAAACGAATGTTTATCAAAGCTTTGCATCATCATAAAACGCTCTAAAACTTTAATTTTTGCATTTTTTTCATTTTTTATTGAAAGATATCAACTTTTTCTTTTCAAACATAGATTTTATCTTGTCT
>JAZGTK010007611.1:0-19184 GCA_036877625.1 Ambastaia sidthimunki
ATGTTGCTCTTATAATGAGCCAATTAAAAGAGGCGATTCATATAAAACAGACTTTCATTCTTCACAGTTTTAATGAAGTCATGGAGATCTGGACCCCAGAGATTCATCTCAGTTATTAATTACAGTTCAGAACGTGTCATTTGCATAATGTGGACAAGCAGCTGTGTGTCATGAGGTCGTGTTTGCCAGCAGTGAGGGTTCAGTGTAGAGATACACAACAGTGTGTTTATCCCTGAACGACAAACACACACTCCAGCAGAACAAACAGTTGGCCCGCTGACAACACGCGTTACACTGAGAACACGCTGCTTGACATCATTCATTATCACAGCCCAGGTGTGAACGCATGCTTGGCAGGAAAATAAAAAGTTAAAAAAATACAGAGATTGTGGCAGAAGTGTTTTATATTCCAGGTGAGAAGCAGCAGTCTGTGTGAACTGACACTGAGATGTTTGTATTTATTCTACAGCTGTGTTACTGTTATATAATATAATATAATATAATATAATATAATATAATATAATATAATATAATATAATATAATATAATATAATATAATATAATATAATATAATATAATATTCATTCAATAAATTCATTTTCTACACGATGCAGTAGTAGGTAAATTAAAATGTAACTTAATGTTTGTATAAGCTCCGCCTCTGAATCAACAGTGACTCTGCTGTCACATGACCACACACATCAGAGGCCTCAGTGATGGAGTGCAGATGACTGGAGCATTACTATAGTGACGTTTAAACAACATTACAGAAACAGTTCAAGAAACCCTAAAATGATCTTTGTGTCATCGTTAACCTCCTGTAACTTACATACTGTACAAGCTGCAGGAGTTACATTAGAGTAGACAGAAAACAGCAAAGAGAGTCCAGCAAAACAAAGCAGCAGGAAATCTCAGTGATGTGTGTGCTAGTTTCTTTACACACGTCAGGTGCCATGGAAACAGAGCGAAGCATCTCTTCATTAGAGCTTCATCTGTGTGTTTGTGCTGAGCAGTGAGGTGGATACAGCAGAAACAATGAGATTCATTCACACACCCTACATGTGCTTTACACCACGTTCAGATATATTGCCTGCTTAGCTGCTAATGAAAAACAATTATAATAAAATAATGAAATAATGTTTCTTTTGGGTGATATTTATTGAATGCAGTTGAGACAATTATAGACTCACATGCACAC
Organism: Ambastaia sidthimunki; assembly: GCA_036877625.1. Taxonomy (NCBI): domain Eukaryota; kingdom Metazoa; phylum Chordata; class Actinopteri; order Cypriniformes; family Botiidae; genus Ambastaia; species Ambastaia sidthimunki. The sequence continues at coordinate 1,199 of JAZGTK010007611.1, forward strand.
ATGCATTATAAATGAACTGTAATATTTCTCCATGCAATATTTAAATAAAGCCTTTAGCAAAACATTGACATGTTTGTTTCATGTTTGACGTTTTGTCACGCAGCTGTATTTAGTGAACAGACGTTACTGGCTGGTGTTGTGAGGTTTTATTATGCATCACTGCATGCTTAAACATGCTAAACATGTCAGTCAGTGACTGCACTGACCTGCAATTTGTGTTCTATAAGTCACTGCGTCTATTAAAAGATATGTAGCTCATTTTCCCCTCATGTTTATTCATTCAGAAGCAGATCAGTTGCTTTTAAAGAATGACAGTGAGACTGGAGGAGTGATGCGGAGTTGATTCTCAGCCGTCTGAAGGTCAGATCTCTCCTCCAGATCCATGTAATAAATCCTTTTGTCTGTAATCTCTTTTGTCTCAAGTGTTGTGTTCACTTAACAGTGAGTGTGACAAGCATCTTCTGACCTGCTAGAATCTGTCATTCTGACAGAGAAATCTCATTTCTTTGTGTGAATCCTAATCAAACCGCTGAGACAGGCTTAGACTTGCCTGCAAGAAAATAAGAAAGAAACGGACAGAAGGACAAAGCTGAGCTCTGTGTCCCTTTAATCTTGACATTTTTACATTTGGAAGCACACAGTTAATCGTCATCTGTCGGCAGAAATGATTTGATGGAAGCAGAGATTTGTGGCTGTGACTTCAGTTAAAGCTCTGTGATTAATACACAGCTGTAACTATTTAAAAGAGATGCGGTTTTAAAAGGTCTGTGCGCAGCAGCTGTGACATGCCGTAAATCAAGCTGACATGCTTTTATTAAAAAGATGTAAAACTGATACAAATATTATAAACGGTTCTGCTTGTATCTAGTTAACAGAAATCTGTGACATTCTGTAAAGCATTGAACATCAAATCTTTAGAGATGAGGAGGGAAGCGGGACTCTGGACTGATCATTTTATTACTGCTCCTAAACAGTTTCCTGTTCTTTAACCTGTTTTTCACCACTAGAAATAAACAGCATATTGTAACCAAAGAGTTCATTTGTATTAATTGTGTGTTGATGACCAGCAGAGGGTGAGAGCTCGTGTCAAACCGTAAACCCTGCAGCTCTAACAGCGTAACAAACTCAGTGCTGATTAATGAGCTTTAGTTCTAACAACAGAAAGATGTGATGGAACTGATCACAGTGTGAATAATGATCTCTGTAAGGCTGCTTTGAAAGGTTTGGCTCATTTGTGGCACATGAAAGCATCAGTCTGTGACTCTCCACACACACACACACACACACACACACACACACACACACCTCCCGTTGGATTCTGTGTGTTTTTTGTCACACATGACTCGCACAAAGAGAAGCGACATGTTTTTTTAACAGAAACAAGCTGCATAATCTCATGATGAACAGAGAGGAAGAGAGATGGGTGAGGGGCAGCAGATGTTGATTATTAAAGGGGCATTAATTAGGGCTAATTAGGATTTTGTGACAGGCGCAGTGTTTGTTTAGAGCTACAGGAAGTGTTACAGCCCATCAGTTCTTCTCATGCGTGATGCTAATGGAGCTCTCTGAAGAACGGCTGCTTATACACTAAAACTTAAACGCGAAACATGACTCTGTTCCCCTCTGTCTCTGTCAGGAGCTGATTTCTGTGAGTCTGTTGTGTAATGTTTGATTAAGTGATGCCAAGCCATTTGAGAGACGACATGTTTCAATGGAGCTTTGGTGGAACACACACTATAACACCCTCTGTGTCTGTGTTTAGGTGGTGTTTGTATTGCACAGTCTCTGAAGATCCCTCGGGAACCGAGGCCTGGGGAATTCGACAGGATAATCCGACGCCTCCTGGAGACCCCCAACGCCCGAGCCGTCATCATGTTCACAAACGAAGATGATATCAGGTGCCCTTCCATTCTGTAAACCCATTACTGACAGACCTTCAGCTGAGACGAGAGAGAGAGAGAGATTGAATGTGTTCAGAATTGAATCATTTTCAGAACTGTTTTTTAAAAACTTTTACTTTTAATAAATGTTTGATTTTGCAAAAACCTCTGTCCAGTCAAATAATATGAGACGCTGACAGTTGATGTCATTTAAGGTTCATCCGTCACACTGAAAGCAGAAGGTCAAGTGGAGTCCGTTGCATTGTGGGATACAGAGTTCAATACTGCATTCAACTGTATCCCTTAATGCAATGCGCTTTCTAACATTGGGCACAGTACACACACTGTATCCTGCAGAGTTGGTAACAGTGGGATATATACTGTTATAAACTGTTCTGAATATAGTCAGAAATATAGAGATGCAGAGAGGAGGTGAAGTTAAAGCACACTCATTAACATCAACCTCCTGAAACCTTCACAAATTTCCCACCTTTATCTCAGTTAGCACCTGTACATTGTCCAACTTTGCTGCACCTAAAGTGCAAATGGAAACCAATGAGCTCATGCTGGAGATGATGTGAAGTGTTTTGAGACTGTGGAGACGGGATGCTCTGATTTCCTTCATGTCTTTAGTTTGCCTGCTTCTCTCAGGCAGTTTTCCTGAGTCATTTATATAATTCAGTCCCTGAGGTGCTCAGATTTGGCTTCCACACACAGAACAGGCTGGAAAACCGTTTGTTTCCTGTCATCCCCACACGCCTGCAGAAATATCAGCTGCTGAGGTGAACAAAAAATGGTGAGCCATTTTTTAAATGGCTTGCAGTCAAACGCTAATCTGACTTTAAACTGCAGTTATTTTCACTACCCCAGAAAACTCATGTGTTGTGAAAAGTTAGGCTTGTTAACATATTGACCAGGAGCTTTTTAACTAATGCTCACTGTGCAAATATTATTACTGTATATATTATAATATGAGTTGTACACGTGATTATGAAAATATATTTCATAACTATGATTTAAGATCTTTTCCTGGTTAGACTGTTAAAGTCCTAGTTTTGCTCTTCAGATCCTAGAACATTCTTTCTTTACATGACTGAAGATTAAAGCAGCATTTTATCTGACTATCAGACACTTGGTTACAGCAAACAGATTCTATCTGAAGATACAGCTCAGTGTTCAAATGTGAAAAATGAATGTGTTTGTGAAGCTGATGTGTCTTTATTTTCATCCACAGACGAGTCTTGGATGCTGCCAAGAGGAGCAACCACACAGGCCATTTCCTGTGGGTGGGCTCTGACAGCTGGGGCTCCAAGATCTCACCGGTCATCCAGCAGGAGAGAGTGGCAGAGGGGGCCATCACCATCCTGCCCAAACGAGCCACAGTCGATGGTGTGTGACGAGCCAATCACATTACAGCAGTCATGAGCCAATCAAATACATTACAGCAGACATGAGCCAATCAAATACATTACAGCAGACATGAGCCAGTTGTCAACGGAACAAAAATAGTGTACATTCTGGTGAATTTGGACAATTTAATGAGCAATTTAAATAAACTAGTTTAGGAGAGAGATTTGCCTTCAGTCATCAATGCAGACAAACACAGTGTCTGTACGGCAGGCTGTAGTCGAGACTCACAGTCCTGATCTTCAGTAATCACAAAGCTGTCCATCAACATCACCTTCCAGCAGCCTCAACACACTCACCAGCTTCTGTCAGAACACACAGTGTAACTGTGTCTGTGCGGAGATGGATTAGATCCAAACAGCCGGACGGGAAAACCCAGAGAATGCTGTGACACTTCACTGAGGGAAATCTGTGACACTGAGATGTTTATCTCCTGTTCTTTCCTCCTAGCGTTCGATCGCTACTTCCGGAGCCGATCGCTGTCCAACAACAGAAGAAACGTGTGGTTTGCAGAATTCTGGGAGGAAAACTTCAGCTGCAAACTGGGGATGCGTGGCAAACGTGCGGGAAATGTTAAAAAGTGCACAGGTGAGAGATGTTAAACAGATGTTAAACAGATGTTAGTGTGATCAGTATTTAGTGAGGACTCAGGGCTGAAAGAGGTTTCAGCTGAAGATGACAGATGCTGGTGTGAGTGTGAGAGATTCTTCTGGTCTGGGTGGAGAAAGTAGAATATGAAAATGAGCTTTCATGAGTTTGAGTTTCATCGCATTGGAATGACAATAACACAGACTTTTGATTGTTGCAGTCTAAGTAGTTGCATGTTATTGAGTTTAAAGCAGAAATAAAACTATTATAACAGGATCTGCATATCAGCTATTTGAGGCTACAACAGAATATAATTCCTAATGGTATTGTTTAAAAAAGAAAAAATATTTGTGGATGTTTTACAGTGTGCCAGGAGAACAAAAGAACAACAACAGGCAAACAATCTGTCAGCCTGGAGCTGTGCACACACACACACACACTGTCTCTCTTTCTCTCTCTCTCTCTCTCTCTCTCTCTCTCTCTCTCTCTCTCACACACACACACACACACACTGTCTCTCTCTCACACACACTCACTCTTTCTCACTTATTCATATTTCTAAAAACTATAATTTTGTTTGAACTGGGTTTATGTGATGAATACATAATGAGAATTCTTCCTGCATGTCAGCCTCCTGCACGGGGAGCAATGAAACTGTTCTCACTCTGTATGAGTAAGAGCTATTAACTACCCATGAGAGTCATAGTTAAAGCCACAGACTGCTCCTGCTGTCGGGTCAAACCTGCTCCGGTTAGATTGGTGTCAGGTGGTCTCTCTGTCCAGGCCAGGCCCGATCAAGCCATATTCCTGCAAACCCCTGAGGGTTCGAAGGTATAAAAATCTCAGCCACAACCCTTAATGTGATTTCATGCTTCATCCAACAGTAAACTCCTCTCTGGTGATGCGGCAGGTTTTGACTCTTTCCCTGGCAGGTCGGACTGCTCACAGAATCACTAACCTGCTGAAAACTACATGGCAAAGAACAGCTACAAATAAAATAACTTGTCAGGTTTTGTTCAAATAAATCAATGCTGATTTAAAACATATATTGGACTTGCCAATCCTATCTGTAAGCCGGTTTACAGAGTCGTGTTTCTCACACATGCAGAAATGTTTCACATCTTAGCTTCACACAGACAGACTAAAACCAACTCAATACAGCTGCCAGTGTCAATACAGGCAGGTGTTAATGCTTTTCAAGCTTAACGTGAGTAATGTGTTCAGATGTGCATGTGTCATATAGCCAGAGTATCTGATTAGCAGTAGAGACAGATGATTGTTCTGATGTGACATTGAGAGACAGTTGAAGCCATGTTCATAATGCAGCATACTGAACCTCTTCATCTGCAGAATCTGCTTTGAATTCACACCAGTTTGTGTTTGTACACAAGAATTTTTTCTTCTTCAATTTTCTTGTTACAAGAAAATTCTTGTAATGTTGATGATTTGATTTGTTAATTAATGTGTCTGCAAGTGTCTACATTGAATAAACATGAAATAGTGTTTTATTCAAGAGAATTACAGCATCTGTTTGCTCATCTGCAGTGGAAAGCTTTTATGAGAAGACCAGCGTTATGAGACGTTTGTATGCAGGCATGCAGTACACCGTTCCTGTGTGTTCTGTCTGCGCAGGGCTGGAGAAGGTCGGCCGTGACTCCAGTTATGAGCAGGAAGGGAAGGTGCAGTTTGTGATGGATGCAGTCTTTGCGATGGCACACGCGCTGCATCGCATGCATAAGCACTTCTGCTTCGGCTACCCCGGCCTCTGTCCCCGCATGAGCAATATGAGCGGAAAGGAGCTGCTGGGATACATCAGGAATGTTCACTTTAATGGTGAGTGATGGAGTCCTCAGAATAACTTTCTAACACTGAGTCTTGTGCATGTTGTAGTGTTCTCACACATGGCCTCATTGTCATGTTTATATCTTTAAGTATCAGTCATTTATTTTCACCATCACACATCACTTTGTCAGCATACAGCCTCTTATTTCTCTTTTAAACACAACACCCCTGTGTGACCTCTGACCTCATCACACATGCATCACTCCAGATGCGTTAAGGGCATGCAGAGGTGCTCATATGTCTTTATGATGTGGCAGAATGGTGCAGTGTAGCTACAAATCTTATTAAGAGAGCAAACTCAAACTCACAGCTTCAAATCAAGATTTGTTGTTTCTGAAACCATATTATCCAAATCATTTTCATATTTGCTGTTATTTTTCCCCTCAGTCTGCTCGTGTTCGAGTCGAGTGATTGAGGCAGGGCAGCTCAGTTATTAAAACCTCATTAATCGGCTTTCTGGCAGGCAGTCGCACCCGTGCTGTTTGTTCCACCATCTTGTGTTTGAAGTGACTGTGTGTGTTTGAGTGAGCACACGCTGTAGCTCTCACCAGAGAAGCTTGATGGATTTACACCTGCGACACACTCTGAAAACCTGCGTGACTCCTTATAAAGATGTGAATTCTAGCTGGTGTCACTTGTAGTCACGCTGTCTTTTGTCAAATGTTATTAATACAGATTCATACAGAATCACTTTAGACATAGAGGTTCATTTTTCATACCTCATGAGTCTTGATGAAGTTCTCAGTTGTCTTTCTTTTAACTATAAACTTTGTTTTAGGTGTTTCTTCTGAAAAGAGAAATAAAGAAGTAACGTTGTTGGACATGGTAAGAGATTAGAGCTGTAAAGTTATGATGATGGTGTTGAAAGAATTTGATGAGATGTTGCAGACTTCTTAGAAGATCATGACATGGTTGAGATTAACAGCATCTTTCTCAGAAGAAACATCTGAGAGGCAAGAGATGATGATGTTTGATGTTGAAAACAACTGAGATGTTAAAGAAATTTTTCAGGCATGTTACACTGTATCAAGTGCTGTGAAGCACACACACACACAGGTTCTGTTGAGCAGTAATGGATGACAGATGTTGGATTTTTTGGTGTTTGGCCGCAGCTGGTATCACAGATACAGGAAAAAGGTTCGTCATTAAAGCTCCAGTGATGCTGAGGACCAGTCAGATGTGAGGGCAGGTTGATAAGTTAACTCACCCGCACCAGAAGTCTCTCATTACCGCTCATCACTGAGCTTACTGTGTCTACACCACAGTACTTCAAAGAGCACATTCAGAGCTGTGTGTCATAATGAACACTGCAGGTGATTATGGGATGGAAACCTTTTAAAAGTGTGAAGAGTCACAAGATGAGGAAGCCTGTGTGCGTGTGTGCGTGCAAAAGTGTGTGTGCGTGTGTGTACAGACCTATGTGAGAGTGTGTACTGAGTGTGTGTGTCTGTGCAATCATGTGTGTGATTGTGTGTGTCTGTGCAATCATGTGTGTGTGTGTACAAGCATGTGTGAGAGCGAGGATGTGTGCTTGTTTGTGTGTATATGTGAGTTCATATATGGAGTTCTGGGGTACTACAGTATAAAGTTATTTATACTATACAGTATTAGCATTAGCGCTGTCAGATGTGTGAGTAATATCTGCTTCTGCTGAAAGTTTGTATCCTATAGTTTGCTGGAGTGTATCTCTGCCTGTACAAACAGAAAACACACTCAACACACACACATAAACACTTCCAGCTATACAAGCTCAGTTGCATTTCAAAATAGTTTTTAAATGTTCGCATCGACATTTGCATGCCTGTGTGAAGTATGTGATGTTTAGGGTTCAGGGTTTGTGAGTGCAGTAGTGTTTGATGATTGAACTAGGAATCAGATGACAGGGGTCGATGGAAAGCCCACCAAGTGTCCGGTTGTACCAGTTGTGTCCAGTCTCCTGTAATCCTTCATTTCCTGCTGCCCTGTTTCACCTGGAAAGCTTTGATCAGAATCTAGGGATCAATTCAGTAAGCCAGCAGCTCCAAGCTGCTCTGCCCTCAACCTGCCATCAAAGTGCTTTCTCATGCAGACAGCATTACTCTGCTGTTAGTCATAGCAGGATCATCTGACATTGATTGCTCATGGCTACGTTATTTTCTTACTTTATGTTGATTTGCAGTGACAGTGAGCTCACAGTTTTCAAAAAGATTTGGAAGAATCAGAGGGTGATATGTGAGAGCTGAGGTTTCACACCTCACAGCCCCTCTCAAACGCTCAGTGAATACAAAAGACGCCACGTATCGGGTCTGGAGAGAGAAGCTTTCCAGCTTTGTTGGGTGATAGTAAAACCAGCTGCGTGTGTTTCTTACAGGTGTAACTTTATAATTCATTCTTACTTTCTTTTTTATCTGTGTCTGTGCACATTTAAAATAAGACATTTGCAGGTCCTGGGTGTCACCCATGACATCATCTGACTCAACCAATGGTGTGTTTTTGGACCGAGACTTCCTGTTTTACCAAACAATGGTAGACAGGCTGTGGAGGTGTGCAACGTTTGGGAAATTTAAATGATAGAATGATTTAAATGATTATTTTAGCAGTTTAGTTTGATGCCACCAGTGGAGCAGAAATTAAACAATGCAGCTTTGTGCATCACATTTGTCAGCATTAATGTTTTGTCATTTCCTGTTTCACAGGAAGTGCAGGGACTCCGGTGGTCTTCAATCAGAACGGGGACGCGCCGGGGCGGTACGATATCTTCCAGTATCAGATTACCAATATATCAACAGCTGAGTACAAACCGATTGGCCAATGGACAAACAAGTTACATCTCAATGTGAGTAACTTTTGATTTATACATCTTATGCATTTTCCCCATAGAAAACGACATATTCATGTAGAAAACAGATTTTAGATGATACAACATAAAACAGCATTAGCAACCCATTTATTAAAACAACACATTTATTAAAACAGTGTCTGAATGGGTTTCTGGCTGGTGGGGAACATGATCTGATAACCCGTATGATCTTGGTCATGTTGGCAGATGTGTTTAGAAAGATACGATATGAAAACAAACCCAAATAAAAACAGAAACATGTCTTATGAAAACGAAGAGGGTCAATTTTACTTGGATGGATGTAAGCGTCTCTGAAATTGAACTGATGCGTATGACATAAATACACAGCGGCCTTCATTAGTCAGTGTGACGGGGGATCAGCTTGTAGAGTTAAATGCCTGGCTGCAAGACAGAATGAACCGAGCGGGAAATGAGCAGGGTTTTCATGGCTCAGACAGCAGTGAGATCTTCAGCTGTGTTTTGTCTGGCGCGGGTTTGAGGAGAAGACGCAGTCGCTCTCACTCCCAGCAGCACTTAAATCACGCTCTTATTTCAAACCCTCCCATGAGCTCTCAAACACATCAGCACTTCACACTGTCTGTGAACCCTCATTAGATACGACTCATCTACACAGAAGACAGAATTATACTGGAGGAACTGTTGTAGCTCATGTAAAAGGACAAAATAATTTTCACAAACACACAATACACACAGACAATTACTGTTTATAATGTTCGTAAGGATTTACTTAAAGGTCGGAGTTTTGGGTCATGTGACGTTTAAGTGACCAGAATGGTTGCCATGGTGTTTATTTACCAGCCCAAGTCATGTGATGTGTTCTCTCTAGCTGTAGCTCAGCTCATTTTTCAGTGTAAGTCTATGAGATTTTTTTAAGTCATTAAAGCAGCTTTAACACTGAGCTGTAGTGAGTGATGCAAACAGCTGTAAGATTTAAAGTATAGAAATGTTGGTTTCTGTGCTTCATGAGGATGAAGACCTGAATTAAACTTCTTCAGTGTGAACGCTCTGAAGCAGGATTTTGTTTTTTTAACAGAATGGAGAGATTTAAATTAAGGATTTCATCCCTCCATTTTTAAATACTCTTGTTATTCTTTTATGGGACAAGTCAAATTAAATGACTGTTCATTTGAATACGCCCCTCCTTTCTCTCTCCTAATTAAACTCAATCTGTAATTTGTCTCCAGCATGATTTATTCATTCCTGGCGTCTCTCTTTAGCTGTAGAGCAGAACTACACACTTGTGCTCAGTTATCCTGTGGATTGTTCTGGCAAAATTAAACATCTTAACACAAGTTTGTGAATGTATGAATTATCACAGTCACTTCTCAAACACGAGCTTATCATTTTATTTATTTCATTTTGAACACCTCCAAAACAAGTTTGTCCTAAAATATATCTGTGGTGAAAGTTGTGCCTCATGGCTGTTTAAAAGCGCAGTGCTGGCTTCCATTCCCCACAGTCTGGAGCTGTTTTCTGTAGCTGAGGGGAAACATGACACTAAACCCCGGTGAGATGTGGCTGCTCACTCTCTACCTTCATTTCTGACACTTGTTCTCGTTTGCAGGTGGACGCCATGCGCTGGCGGACAGGCGACCCCAGGCTCCCGGTCTCTGTGTGTAGCTTTCCGTGCAAAACGGGTGAAAGAAAGAAGACAGTAAGGGGGATTCCCTGCTGCTGGCACTGTGAGCGATGTGAAGGGTATCAGTACCAGGCCGGTGAGTTCAGCTGTGAGCTGTGTCCATACGAACAGCGTCCAGACCGCAACCGCACCGGCTGCGTCCCAATTCCTATCATCAAACTGGAGTGGCGGTCCGCATGGGCGGCTGTGCCCGTGTTTATCGCTGTCCTGGGCATCTTGGCCACCAGTTTTGTGGTGGTCACTTTCATACGTTATAATGACACGCCCATCGTGCGCGCATCAGGCCGAGAGATGAGCTACGTGCTGCTGACCGGCATCTTCCTGTGTTTCACCATCACCTTCCTGATGATCGCCACGCCCAGTCTGGAGGTCTGCTCACTGCGCAGAATGTTCCTGGGTTTGGGAATGTGCTTCAGCTACAGTGCTCTGCTAACCAAGACCAATCGCATCCATCGCATCTTCCAACAGGGCAAAAAGTCAGTGGCTGCCCCGCGGCTCATAAGCCCCGCCTCCCAGCTGGTCATCACCTTCAGTCTGATCTCAGTGCAGCTGCTCGGTGTGTTCGTGTGGTTCGTCGTAGATCCGCCGTATACTGTGGTGGACTACGGTGAGCAACGCACCTCTGACCCAAACAAGGCCCGCGGGGTTCTCAAGTGTGATATCTCGGACCTGTCGCTCATCTGTTCGCTGGGCTACAGCCTCCTTTTGATGGTCACATGCACTGTTTACGCCATCAAGACCCGCGGCGTGCCGGAGACTTTCAACGAGGCCAAGCCGATTGGATTTACTATGTACACCACATGCATCATCTGGTTAGCATTTATAACCATCTTCTTTGGAACGGCACAGTCGGCAGAGAGGGTAAGTCAGAACTGTGTCAGCACTAACTAAACATACACTCACTGTGTGACAGCAATTATAAAGACAGCAGCTGATTTTCACTTTTACACCATTTCAGTATGTGATTGGGTAAGGTGGTGTTTTGGGCGGTACCTACAGCTACTGTAAGTGGATTATACACAGTGACCAAAGCAATTCCATTTAGAACAACAACACAATCATCTGGCAGGGATATCTGAAGCTTGAGTGAGCAGGACTGGCACCTTAAAGAAAAATCTGAGGAAATTAGACTTGATTTGCAGATTGCACACAATCCCCACTGTGGGACAAAWAAAGGAATATCTTATCTTATCTTAATTCCATTTGTTTAAATTGAAAGGGGGACCCTGTCAATATGTAGGAAACACAACACCATTGCTTTTGTTCACACTTCACACACATCCAGTTTTGTTAAAGGAATCACTATAGCAACCAGGATATTGAAACACTAAACCTGCAGATCTGAATTTACACAATGAACAGTGTGACCAGTGATTCAGGTCACTGATCGATATAGCTAATATCTGCATATCCGGTTGCTAGAGCAATGATGTAAACAGCAAGAAGGTTAGAAGAGTTTTCAGAAGATAAAACTACAGAAAGCAGACGAGGTGATGAAACAGCTCATGTCTTGAAAGGTCTGCTAATTAACTGTCAGATGTGCTGGATGAGGGGAAACTGGGGGGCGCTAGAGGACTGTGTTCAGAAACGAGGTGGTGCTATATTTCTTCTTCTTCTCTGAGGTGGTCATGTGTGGACTTGTATGTAATAGGACTCCTGCAGATTAACTTCACACACAATTAAACCATTTTCTGATGACTTCTGAAATTCAGCTGTCAGAGCAGCTGTGTACTCTACAGATCTCAGGAGGCTCTTGATGAACAGGATTTGATTAAATGTTCAGGGTGAAAAGCTTTCATATACATCAGTCTCTCTGTTTTCGTTGCTGTGGAAATTTCTGCTGTGGAAGGTCTGTTTGTTTGAATGCGTATTTGTTTGTTTGTGTGTGTATGTGTGTGTTTGCTGAGATGAATTAACTACAAACAGATCATTTATGAGTTTGTCTCTATCATAACTTTCATGTTCTCTGTCTGTCTCTCAGATGTATATCCAGACCACCACCCTCACCATCTCTCTCAGTCTCAGCGCGTCTGTATCTCTGGGGATGCTCTACATGCCCAAAGTCTACATCATCATCTTCCACCCGGAGCAGAACGTGCCCAAACACAAGCGCAGCTTCAAAGCTATCGTCACCGCCGCCACAATGTCAGAAAAACTGGTGGAGAAAGGAGGTGACCGGCCCAACGGGGAGGTGAAGACCGAGCTGTGTGAGAGCATGGAGACCAACAGTGAGTATCAAAATCACCTCCCATAACTTAAAGTTCTTTGTCGTCTTTATGGTTTGATATGGTTGTGTATCTAACACGGTGTTAGAAAGGCAGCACAGAAGTTAAACAGATGAGTTAAAGCCTGAATGTAAAACTCTCCGACCAGCATAACTAACCAGCATTAGAAGTGAATTCTTTTGGTGCTGGATTTTAGTGATGAAAATTGAATTCTGCAGTGGTTTTCAGAAGCTTTGAGGGGAAAAAGCTCATTTTAAGTAGCCAAGCCAATTATTTAATTCTGTGGGTGACGGGCTGCCTTCTGAAACATTAAAGCGCAATTATACTGAATCAACATGCCCAAAGTTTTCCTGTCAAAAGGAGAAAGTTATTTTATTTGTGGCTGTTTGACATAGTTTTTTTATTAGGCATTATATAACGATCACAGGAAGTGATGTCGAGAGACGCCGGCAATGCTAAATATCCCGATTCAAACCCACATCCTGAATGTAATGAGGTCAGTGAAGGGAACGCTGATCCTATAATGATGGAGACATCACAAACATTTAAATGAGGATAAATCTGATTCTCTGATGTCTGATTCCTCCACAGTATCCTCCACCAAGACAACATATGTCAGCTACAGCAATCATGCCATTTGAAAAGGGGCGTGGTCTGTGGGTGGATCCAGGGGTGGGGCCCTGTCTCAGCCAGGTCAGCTGATGAGCAAATGAACCTCCCACAGGCATCAAGCATGAGATTTTTTGGACCAATTTTCATAAACTAAAATCTGCGTAAACCTGGGAGAAAACGTATAAACAGGACATACTCTAGCAGACAGGCTGCTGTGCGCGTCCACAGAACCACGAACAACACGATCGTTTTAAACATACTGAAAACACTCTGAAAGTCTCCAGCTTGAGGTCATTCCAATCAGAGGTCACACACGATGAAATGGTGTAAACATTCTGCAGATGGGAAACACATTCACAAAACCTCTGAATATGTGAATGTAAAAAGATATAATAAAGAGTGGAATATGTTTGCTGTTAATGTTCTTGTATTTTTCTGGTCGTGTAGACTTTTTCATTCCTGTCTCACTTTTCAAAAACCTGCGTTCTGCAGTGACTTGCCTTGTATTGGCTGAGATGTTACACTGGGGTTGTGAAGCTGTAAAATGCCATGACTGAAGCATGCTAGTTTTATACTAAAGAATAAAGATTTATTTATAATAAAGGAATGTTTTACAAACATGTAGTGTTGTTAAATGTGTGTGTATGTGTGTCCTCTGTGTTGCTACTAAATAACAATGTTACCACAAGGAATAAGTTTGTCTTGTCCCTCAGTTCAGAAAAAGTGTTTTACATCTTACACTCTTCTTCTATTGGTTACATTCAGAGGAGCTGTTGGTATCTGACAAACATGCTCCTCATTTCTCCTCCTCACATGCAGTTGAATACACAGATGATATTTGATCTGCTTCAGCTCCACCAGCCAAGAAAATTGTCCAGAAGCAGACAGAAGACAAAATGATGAAAGAATAAAACAAGTTTATTGAATAATCTTTTGTCCCGTAACAAACCATTATCTGCACTTACAATAAAATACAGCTTACCATTAAACAGCAGTAATAAAATAATAGAAAATGGAAATAATTAAAATGACACGGGTTCAAATGAGTAAATATGCATATGGATAAGAAAATGATAAATGACATACAACAGATGTAAGTAGACTCCAGTCTCACACACACACACACAGGCTACTTTGTTGAAATGTAGAGGCACATTAAGTAACATACCAGTTCAGTGTTGTCCTACATTACAATAACACAGAGCTCAGTTTGATATCGTCTTGTGTTGATCCTCACCCAGAAATAAACAGGACAGAGTTCCCCAAACTAGTCTGATAATTTGCTTCAATAAAACATATTAACTGATCTCATGTACAATGTTCACTGATTAAGCTGTGTGGGTGAAGTGCTCATGTTGGAGATCAACACACAATACATAGAAGAACATTCTAGCAAAGTGAAATAACGTTGGTTAAACTGATTATTTTTTATTTTTTCTCACATAAAACTCTCAGTTTTGATCTGCAGTCTTTATCAGTCCATCTGAATGATCCGTTCATCTTCTCCATGGCACCACAGTGGTGGGACCGCTGATGCTCTGGCTGATGTCCTTCTTTCCAGTTGGTGTAGGGTCCCACACTGAGCTTATTGACCCAAATCCAGAAGCCAAAGAGTCGACTCTGTCTAAGCCCGATCCACACAGGGCCAGAAATCTTCTGTCTCCGAAGTTCTCGCTCTGTTTCAATCTGATCGCTTTTAGACCCGATGCACAGCAGCCCAGAATCATTACAGTAATCCACAGCATCTTCCCAGGACATTTTCTCAGTGCTCACGTGAATCAAGCTCTCTGAGAAAGATTAACATGAACCTAGAATCAGATATTAACTCTAACCAAAACCAAATTTCCAAAATCTAAAACTGAAAGTTTCTTAAAAAAACAACTGACTAATAATGCACAGTTTTAAACTAATTAAAATGAAATAGAAATAATCATAAAATATTTTCACTTTTTGTTTCTAATAGTTTGATCGCATACCATAAAAAATGATACAGTACACAAAGTTGTCTCTAGTCAAGTCATTTACTCATTAACTGAAATAAATGAAAGTTAAAAATTAAAAACTACAATTGACATTTAATAATAGTTTATTATTCAAGCAAAATAAAAATGTAAAAACCCAAACTGTAAAAACCTTTTAAATTAGCATATACTTTAAAATCTGAAAAATGCATGTATGATTATTTTAACTTACTGTAGCACAGAGTTTTGTAGGAAATGTGAAATGTTAATGCCGTCCATCCTTTGGATAGAAGCCCTGTGAAAATTCTATCACATGATTTTGAGTGAGGTGTTATCATTGGATAATTTCTGTAAGCAGATTGTGCTCCATCAAACCATTCCACACCATCATGCAGGAGGCCAGTCCAGAATGTATCACTGCCATTCATCAAACTCTTCACTAATTCATTTTCCCGCTGGTTTCTGATACTGACTAAATCAGTGTGATTCTTTCTGCAGTACTGCTGAGCCTCAGACCAGTTTCTGTTCAGAGGGATTAAACTGTAGCTACGTGATGCTTGACCTGTATGAACGCAGGAATATACAATAAATGGAATTATAATATGTAGATGTGTATCAGACATACCTCAGGCTCCATTACCTTCATCATAACACATGAAGTGTATCGACTCGTTATATTGAAGAAAGACCCATGATCCATTAGCTGTCATAGCAGCTCCACATGTATCCCACTCACAATCTCCAGCTACATTCCTGAATGTGACATCATCAGCATTCGACCATTTACTTGAGCTGTTTGTGTTATTTATATGGGCACCGATCCAGGCAGCTCTCGTCGTTGAGCAGCTGCATATATTAAGTAGTTTATTATGATCTTCTTGGTCATAAACAGTGACGATGTCAGTGTAGTTTTCTCTGCAAGACTTCACAGCTTCAGAAAGAGTCATTCTTTGATTTATAAGAAAGAATTCTCGTAGTGGGTCCCCAGCATTTGCAGGAGGAAAAGCTGAGGAGAAATGTTCAGTTCTTAGCGACACACCACTGACATCATTTTGACTGAAAAACCTGTTTGTCTTTGAGTTGCTTCACACAACATGAGAAGTAAAACTCACCCGAGACCATCAGCAGAACCATCAGCAATGCCATAATAACAGCAGTGTATCCAAACATGTGCCTGATGATTCTCACTCCTGATGCTGCACAAAAATGTGTGTCATTGATTGGTAATTGATGCCATTAAAAACAGAGTAAAATAGTAACGTTTATGTAGTTTAGTAGTTTATATAGTAAACGGGTTGATCTGTATCTTACCTGCTGAGCAGATGCTCTTTAAACTGCTGAATGAGTGGCTCTGATGATATATTCTGATGATGTCATCGCTCTAGTCTTGGGTGGAGACAGACAGGCAAATAATCAAATTCACCAGAGAACTAAACAGTAACACTGTTAGCACATAACTTATGATTTTATAAACACACAGATACGGCCCAAATATTACATCATTGAAACTTTATAGATAAAACACAACACCAAAACAAACACGTTTAACTCAAATGTGACATGACACAATATCTTGCTTTTATCCAAACAAGTTACAAGAACTGTACACATTAACTTCCTTATATTATATTATATAAGGAATTAAATATATATTATATAAAGAATCTTACATTATAGTTGTGAATGTGAAGCAAACTGGGAGGTAAGCAAATATTATGTTTTTGCTAGATTATCAAATGTTACAGTTGATTGTGTCTCCCAGTCAAAACAGGTAAAAACATCTCCAAATACCCCCCCAAACGCTCTACTGCACATGTAAATCTGAAATAATAAACCTTCTGGCACTGAGTTGAAATAAAAAGATCATTCAAAACATTTGTTACTTTTACTGTACGTGACAATAATACACATTAATAGTTTTTGTTTCCTGGAAGAAATATTTGTTTGTGGCTCTGACTGTTATCAGTTCTTCTTAGTTTCTGTGTGTGTGTGTTTTGTTTGTCAAAGCAGCTTTACATATAATGAAAAACATGACAGTTGTTATGTAATATACAATACACATAATACAGAATAAACTGTAATATTTCTTTAATTAATTCTGCTGTTCATTATAAGATACTAGTAAAACTAACATTGTAATCCGTTTATGAATGTAAAATATTATTTTCTAATATTATTTATATTAATTTAGAATATTATTTAATATATGATATTCTGGGTAAGACACAAGGCAAAAAGCCTCAATAGTTAAAAAATGAATGTTCCACTGACATATAGTCACAGCACTATAAAAAATAGAACAGATGTTTGTATAAGATTCATAATGTCACAGCAGATCGGCAGAATAAAGATGAAGCAGCATTCAGTCACACCAACGCTCACAGATGAGACACATCACATCACAAAATGACCAACACAGTCAAGCTGTCAGAGGACGCGCGCGTTCTCGCCGCAGACGCCGTCCGTGCGTGCGCGCTCCAGCCGCAGACAGCGAGAGCAGGTTGTGTGAGTGTGTGTTGTTTCAATGTTGCGTTATCAAGTCTTAAGTAAGTGAATGATGGTGTCACACACAACATTAAAAGCTCAGAACACAAAACACGCACATTGATGACATCAGTTCATAACATGACAGATTGCTGTCTTGTCTTCCTCTTTGGATAGACAGCATGTCTAACTGTTGAAAATATCACAAGCAGTTGTATAAACACATTACAGAGAGAATTAAATCTGCATTTTCATGGGTATGGTCATAATAACCTTTAACTAGTAGTTAAAGACTAGCATAATCTTTAGCAACTAGTTCACTACCACAGTGTAGCTGTTAAGAGAAGGTAAAGACCAGGTTAATGCATTATATGAAGGGTATAGTTTATGTGTATAGTGTAGTGTGATGTGTATAGTGTAGTGTGATGTGTATAGTTTATGTGTATAGTTTAGTGTGATGTGTATAGTTTATGTGTATAGTTTAGTGTGATGTGTATAGTTTATGTGTA
>JAZGTK010007612.1:0-19182 GCA_036877625.1 Ambastaia sidthimunki
ATCGACTTCTCTTTCATTTTCAGCCCATTACGACCCAACTGAGAAAAGTGGGTGTCTGCCAAAAGTGACTTTGTTTCACTATGCAAACTCTCAATTTTATTGTATTGGCCAATAATGCGAGTTGGCTCTGTTCAAATACATGTTTGGGAAATGAAGCTAAAAATGAGAAATCCTCTGCACAGCAGGTGCAATAAGCTGTCAGTCACTGTGACACCACAGGGCTCATATCCATTCTTTGACGAATGAGTGAAAAACTAGCACAGCAAAGCAGGTCTATCCCAACCATAACCCTGGAGATTAAATCCATAGAGCAGACAAGCACACCTCCCTCTCTCCCCCTCCTCTTAGCTTGCTCGATTGCTCTCTCTCACTCTCTCTCTCTCTGGGCTGCCGGCCACGGTCTGGCTGCTCACGTGCTGGTGTTGAGCACACTGACATAATGAACTCCCAGCTGGAGCTTGCGGAGCAATGAGGCCACGTTCCCGAGCCCTGTCTGATAGAGCACCCACAAGCCCCCGACTCACCCCAAACAGCCAGCCGGACACGGTACAACATGAATAGGCCTCAGTTTGCTTTCTATCCAAAACCACATCCCCTCCTCCAAACTGTCCCAGTGCCCTAAAATATCAATCACCCGAGGGAAAAACGGGAAGACTGAAAAAAGGAAAAACTGTCGGTTACAACTGGCTTTTTCTGGATGCAAGATCATCATGAAAGAGAGAAGCATTAAGCTCGCTCTACTTCCCCATGATACAAAGATTTGAAAAAAGAAAACTATCATGAGAGACAAACAGTGCTGAAAATGGAAACAGGGTGGGCGGTTGTTTCAAGTACTTTTCCCAGATCAGCCTTCATCATGTCTTGCAGGGTATTCTTACTATTAATATCTGCTTAATAATGGGCCTGAAGACAAGGAAAGCAAGATTGCAATAAAGGGGCACTTGAAGAGAGATAAAGTATTAATATAAAGACCTAAACAATCTTTTTATGGCAAACACTACTGACGTTGTTAACCTATTCAGGGTTACTGACCTTAAAATACATTTTCCAAAGATGTATCTTTTGTTACCATTATATGAATATTCCTCATGGTTTGCTAAAAATTCTTCTTTAAAGCCTAAATTCATTCCATCTTGCTCAAGGTGACCTTACCTGGTCTTCTCGGTCAGGGTTTATGGACTCCTGGTGAGTTAAACAAGAAAAAGCTTCTCCTGGTTAATGAGGTCAAAGTTGAACAGTTGCTTGACCAGCAGGTTCTTGGCCTTCGCTTAGAATGTTAATCTGTCAATGTAATCTATTATCTGCCTAATGGCCCTCCGACCCCCTGGGGTCTCAGCTACACTCAGTCAAAAGCAGATTTACTTGACCATATGAAGGCAATCAGAATACTTACAGAGGACTGCCATCTTAAACAGGGTTGCGCTTAGCTTTACAAAGTTTATATTTAACTATAATGGTACAGTAACTTTTTGTATTATGTAAAGCAATCACATCATGTAAAGGTTTTCAAAAAAACATCTTTACCAAAAGCAAACACCCCACCATGTAATTTGTATGTTGTTAAGCATTGTGAAGTACATACATATCAAATCACTAAAGAATAGAGTCTTATGGCTGGACCATTGGGCTTCTTGTATACAAGGCAAATCCAGTTACAAATCGGTGTGTTCTCAGTTGACCGGCCAGTCTGACACAGATTAATGTAAGTTGCTCACACATGGGTCAGGGTATGTCTGCTTTTCATAAACATTTCATCCAGGCTTTACATGTTATCAGTACGTTCATTCCTAGGGAACTGAACCCATGACATTGGCCTTGTACCGTCATGATCTACAAGCTGAGCTACAGAAAATCCTTAAGAGTTGTTAGCAGCAGCTAACAAATCTGACATGACAGCTTAAACACCACCTGCACCTTGTTGTGGTTGTAGATCTTTTCTATGTTTCTACAAAAGACCTGCAAAAGCCTGTGATATTCTGGTACTTTCTGTAGATGTGTCTCAGGTCTCTTCTTTAATGTGAGTCTATAGGATTTATTGACCCGTTTAAATGACAGCTAGTCTGATAACATGCAGACAAGGAATGCAGAACAAGGCAGGCAAATACACACTGGCCTTTGTAATAATCCTTCTCACAAATGCTTTGAGAAATCCCCCTTTTTTCATGCTACAGCTTGCATGCTCAAGATACTGAGCGGTGCTCAGAGGAGACAGCTGCTCGCGAAGACTGGCCGTGTGGGCAGACGATGAGAGATTTGAACTCAGTCCAGCTGAGCACATGCCATTCACTGGTGGGAGAGAGGAAATGAGAGTGACCTCGCAGCGAGTGCAGAGAGCCCCTCCACGTCCCAACCAGGCCTATGAATAGAGCAGGGCTGGGAAGAAGGGTCTGCGGGGATCCACGGGAGAAAATGGAAACAGCGTTTACCAACGAACCCATCAGTATGGTCACGCAAGCTGAAAAATAATCCAGTCTAGCACAATCATAAGCTTTCCTCTCTTTTACTGCAATCCTTGTAGATACTTCCTGTCCATTTCTCTTCCCAACATGTTTCTATGTAAACAGAGGGGTCTCGTCAGTTTCCATGGCTGTGAAACTATGAGTTCTGTGTGGTTGGAGGGGCAGATTAAAATTCCTGTGCTGACCCCTCATCCCACTGCGAGGGTCAATCCATTCACTCTGGACTTTGGGAAACGGGTCAACCAGGAAAGAAGCAGCTGCACACCAACAAAAATATTTGATTAATGGTGACCACAGCCAATCAACCGCTCGCTTTATGTCGGAGATTTGCAGTATATATTTGCAGTATATCATGATGTATTTCATGCAGTATATCAAGGGCAAATGATTCTGTTCACAATCACAATAATTTCCCAGCATTAGTTGCTTGATCTAATAAATGACATATAGCTACCTTAGAATTATAAGGTTCTATCTGCGTTTTGACCAGTTTTGAGATATTGAGGTTTAAAGTTCTTGCATTCCATTGAAAACACCAAAACTGAACTTTTTGTTTTTCAAATTAAACACCCAAAATGGTGTTTAAAATTAAAATTTTTTTTAAAAACAAAACACCTTTAACAGTGTCAATAAGTTATATTAGAGTAAGAATATCTCAATAACTCAATTTTGACAAAAATGTCAAATAGAACCTTTTAATTCTAAGTTGGTGATATGTGTAGTGCCAAATCATCTGTTTTTTTTAGCAGACTACAAATACAATGATTGTAGACATAAAATCACATCTGCACTTATTTTCTGGACCACTTAAAGCCAGAGGAAAAAAAGATATGGTAGACTGGATGCCAGAAATACGTGACCCCAAACAAAATAAATTGTCGCCATGACCTTTATAGAACACCAAATGTGCTTTGTGTGATCACTAAAGACATAAACAAGGGATAAATGGAGAAGACTGGAGGCCACAAACATATATGGAGTCAATTCTTCCCACAACGCAATAATGTGAACGAAGAACTTGATTTAGCTACAACAGCTGTACAGTAAAGATGATGAGCAGCAGTAAATATCCATCAAGTCCGGAAATGATTTGTCCCACAGCCCGAAGTTCAAAGTCAATGTCAGCATTTGGCTGCAAGGGAAACCCAATAAGAGACACATGCTGAACGTTACTGGAATAGTGACTGCTTACTGAGGCATGCTCAGTTTCGCTTTAAGGGATTTGGAACTGGATTAGTGCTCTTCAATTTTCACTTGCTCTCATTCCATCTTGTTTTCTCTCTGTGTTCTCAATTCCATCTCTGATTTCAGTCTCCTGCTCATTTATCATCACTGATCCCAGGGTGTGCAGTCTGAGATTAGGGTCTCTTTATTCCCTTAATAAGATAGGATGGGATATCAGCTCTCAATATTTAACAGCCTGTCATGATCCTGGCTGTTGATTAGTGATTAATCTAAATCACTGCACTGTTTATAACAAACCTGCAAAATAACTCAAAATGTGGGGAAAAAAGCATGGTATATTACATAATACAAGCAGCATGCCTGTTGAGAATGGCCAAATTATTGTGAAAATTGAAGTGAACTATTACTGTAAATACTGTAATTGACAGACCAAATGTCTGTGATACAGACAAATAATGTTTTAATATTAAAGGCTGAATGTGCAATACTTACTATTCCAAAACAAGTACCATCTCACTGGTCATCTCGTAGACCTCATGGAGGTTGACCACTCGTGGACATGCAGCTGCCAGCTCCAGCACGGCGATCTCATGAATGATCTCCGTTCTACAGTCTTGACCCTTCCTCCTCTTCCTCATGTACTTTGCTGCATACTCTTTCCCTGTGCTCTTCTCCACACATTTTCTCACCACTGCAAACTTTCCTCTGGGGGGAAAAAAGAGAGAGAAAGAGAGGTGTTAGTTGTTTAAATGTTTTTTGATATAGTCTTACATGGTCAATCAACAAAGACCCTTGATCAACATGTAAAATGACTAACCGCAGTTTGATTTTTATGTGCAATATAGGGGCGAGAATCTGTAAAACAGAGATCAAAGCAGTACATGCAGGTGTGCTCAACGATCTTGTTTACTTAAAAATACTGATGCCCTGAACCATTTAAAAGTTGGCAAAACCAGTATTGGTAGTAGTCATTATAGCAGATTTCTATGCATCCTATTAAACATGTATGTGTGTGGTTCACATACACAAAACAACTTTGCTTAGGGCCCCTTTTCATTTGATTTTGAGAAAGGCCTGAAACTGGAGTGTTTGAGGCTGGTGAAAGGGGAGGGGGAGTTGTGTGTCTAAAGATGGCACACTTGTTATCACCAGGGCTGAACGTGCCTTTGTCCCTGTGGCATATTTGCAGGATGAAATCACCCTAAAGCCCAAACTGTCCCTCTGTGCACCCTTGGCGCTTCATGGTTGGTGTCCCACTTTTACCGCTGAACTTGCTTGAACTTGAAGATGCAGGGGCACACGATGAAAGCATAAATACAGACACAGACAGAGAGGTCACATGTCGCCTGGGAGGTTTCATCTGAGGAAAGTGCCATATTGAGATGAAAACCTCCTGCTGAGCTGTTTGCAGCAGAGTTTAGTTTGTGTTGTTTCAATTTTGAAGCCATTAAAACCTGGCAAGGATTTAACAGTGCCGCTTCTATGCTATTATTGGAACCAAAGAGAACTGCAGAAATAATTGTTTACAAAAAGGTTTCCCAAATACTCGTACTTTCCCACCCCCCACCTGACCCTGTTCAGAGAGTCCCGCCCCAAAGTCTCATTATTGGTTGAGCCAAACGTTGACATGTCAGACCACTTACACAGGAGCAATTCTTTGAAAGCACTACAGAGACAATGTTTACACTATTTGGGAAATGAATGGATCACTTCTAGTTGTCACTGCATATTAAAGAGGAAGGTGGCGCTATTATAAAACCTCTGTTGAGCAGGAGGGTGACTGATGAAAAAAGACAAATCCACAGTTAAACATATCCACTAGCGATTTCAAGTCAGTGTAGTCTCGGATGTGCTGTTAACAATGCCTGTGACATGCACCGTGTGAAACGCTGTATAGACGCACAGTTTAGCGCTCCATTTAGAAGCACTATAGCAGCCAAGAGAAGCATGAGGAAGATTTAGCTTCCTGGAAGGGACGGCTGAGCTGTTAAGGAAATACACAAACACTTCTGCGAGGGGGCATCCTGAATCAAGCTGTGATGTCTTGAACTAGCCTTCTGAGCCCATCTGCTCCCTCTGGCCCTGGACCACAGACACCCACACTGATGTTCCAAGCCATTTGAGGTGTTGTTCATAATTGCTCCAATCTCACAGTGAACACATGTATGCGTCTATGAAAAAGGCTTGTTTTACAGCTAAATTCTGGAGGTTTCAAACAATAAGATGTTTCAAAATCAGTAGTCAGCATGCTGTCTGAAAAACTAGTTAACTAATTGGTTTTAAGTAAGCCCTGTAAAATTAAGCAGGTGTGGGGTTAACCAAACTGCTATCAGATGCATTTGTAGGGGTCGTTTACATAAGATATGTCCTCGCTTTAATAAAGAGGAATGACATTTATCAAAACATTTATAGAAGTAGCTGACTGCAGGTCACCTTACAGGGCACAGGGGCTGTGTTTGCAGAGATCGTGTGAGTCATGGAGTTCAGAATGGTTTCAGGCTTCACAAAGGAAGCTCCCCTTTTTTTCAACCCCATTCTGTCCAGAAAAGATTTACTACATACAGCTGTGACTGCTTTCTCAATTTCTTCCAAAAATGTGGAGATTAACGGGGTGAACAGAAAAATGTTTTTGCTTTGTTCAGAGCTGCACCAATAAAATCTGGGTGCACAATAAAATATTATAATTTGGTCATAACAGATGTGACCAAACGTATTGTTGTGACAGAACAATCTGATCAGTAGAAAGATGCTGTCTTAATTCCCATCATCCATGTGATGCCAGAGGGATCAGTGATTAATTCATCCTCAATTACAGCGTCTCTTTTAATTCTGTCAAGTAATGTCATACCAGCCCCTCTGAAATGTTTTGAGACATGTTGCTTTTTACAATCACAATGTGGTACCTTCTTTAAAGGGCACGTCATCATTCTCCCACTCCTTCACAATTCTGTGTTGGTGGAATGATCTTCCAAACTCTGTTCGGTCAGCATCATCCATCACAATATTCAAAACAGTTTCTGTGAATACTTGAGAGGAATATGGTGACTGTTCTGCCTATTTCCCCAAAAAAACGAACCCCTTTCTCTCTTCCTCAGCAGGTCAATACACGGTCGCCCATCTTTAATTGAGGAATAGAGACTAACTGCCGGCATGGGTACCATACCAATGATGAAAGTTCAAACTTTGCAGCTCAAACTATATAAGCCTGTAAGAAATTGTTGCTGATTGACTCATGACTCAATTAAAGCCATCATTCATAAAGACAGTCTCTATTTACTTTCATGATAGATTCAGATAATCTAAAGCATCTTCCTTGAAGATCTAATAGGCTGCCCTTGACTGCACAGCTTTGGCATCCCTTCATTTCCATAGTGTAGAGTTAATCTGGTCCCCGCTGCTCAAGACTGGCTTCTTATAAATACGAGGGAATGCGATGAAGAATTTCTTCACATGTCACTCTAGAGGTCTACAGTTGTCTAATCAAAGCACGGCAGCAGCTTTGGAAAGTCTATTGTTTACCTGCAGTGAGTAATGCTTGGAATTTTGTTTTTGTGAAACTTTACCAGATGTCACATGAGCTTGCAACTAACCGTGACAAGTTTTTAATGGGAGCACGATTTACATATGAACATTTACCAACAATTGCTTTTTTGGGTCATGCTCCCCATGATGTGGTACAGATGTTTTGTCAAATGTGACTTCTTTTATTATACAGCATAGGAAAAGTTGCTCTGTGGTTAACCAACATTGAGGGCTCTTGACTGAGCACTGAAGATGATGAAAAAACTGCAATTTGAAGCTAGAGACTTTGGTGCCTTAAAAAAATGAGCTCCAGGCTTTTGCTGCAGCCATGTCAGCACATTTCCAGAGTCTGTGGCCTCACACAGACAACACCCCGATCGCAACGTCTTTCATGCAGGCAGGTCTAGAGTTGAAGCTAGGGTCACATTTTATGTAAAAAGTGGACACTTCTAGTGCAAATTGTCTCCTTGGGTATATGGTTTTGGGTATATATGGTTTTTTTTTTGTTTATATGGTCAACAATCGTCCAATTTAAAGGCTAGTTGTAAATTTAGAAATTCAGAGACTGTTAGAATTGTAGTTCCCCTAAGAAAGAAAACCCAGAGGCTCATCAGATCCTGAAGTTATAATCGAAACTAGCTTTGATTCAGCATAGGCAGGCCTAGTTTTTAATTATACATGTCTCATTCACAGATTATTGGTCAAGTTTTAGTTTGGCTGCAGACAGGGAACCATTACAGGGGTACAGAACCCTTTCCTCAGGCCTTAGATCATTACGAACCCCAACCCCTTCTTCTGAGTAAAGAAGGTCATGAGGTCACAAAGTCTTGTGGAAAATCTTATGGATGCTGACAGATGGAATTAAGGTGCCATGAATGAACTGACATAGACAATTTGAGAAAAAGTTACAAAACCGCAGTCTGACAGGTGTATGTTTCACATGACAAAAGAAGAATGAGTTTCTTACAGGGAATTTGCAAGGTATGTTGCATTCATACTGTCTGGTGAAAAAGAAAGCCATTGACAATGCAGTTAATAACAGACAATGCTACAAGAGTCCATTCAGTCCAAGTCTTTCTAGGATAATTTGATAATTGTGCCCTCTTAATTTTCCAAGATTTCCAAGCTTCATGTATTGTGACAACAGGCTCACACCTCTTGACCTAGTAAAAAGCCTGCATTTTTAAATGGTTCGTTCACTGTATATGGACGCATACAGACTGGTACCAAGCTGTGGGGTAAAAATATGGACTAATACTGTCGTTTTTCCCAAAGTACTTTCTGGAAATTTAGACTGTATTGTTGAGGGTAGCAACAGCACTTTATTTTCTGTCAAGTGAGCACTTTAGCTAAACACCGGCTCTGGGTTATAGTTTCACTGTTATTAAGGCATCTAGGGGGAAAGTGCTGGTTATCTGCAGACAGCATTAATCAGCAATAGACATATAAAGAGCAGTAGGGTAATTAGTTAGTCACAGGCTGTTTGACGGTGCAAAAAGCACTTAAAGATGGGGAACAAAAACAAGGTATGATTAAAAGCTCTCAAAAGTGCACGCGTGTTCACAGAAGGGTGAAAAAGGCTCCTGGACTAAAAGCAGAGGCTTGTTTACTTTGTGTCTGTGACATGCGTCTCTGACCCCAGAACAGAGCTAGGGGCGACTGTTTGCATGTCTGTTTGTGGTGCACAGCCACAACAACAGTAATTTTCTAAATATCTTGGGAAAGGCCATTACCTCATCTGTTAGCCTGTATGCAGTTTTTCAGACCTGACTACATCCTTTCAGCACCTCGCTCTTTGTTAAATGGTGGTAATTTACAGAAAACAGATCTCATTTGCTTGCCATCCCTTCAGGGAGACAAACAAATGATGTATTCTGACAAACTTCATTACACAACTTTGGGCTGTATCTTAAAAAATATTGCACTTAAAAGCACTGATACAATCTAAATGCAAAATGCATAAAATAAAGGTGATAGATTTTATTTTTTTACATGTTCTTCTAAAATGGTACAAAATATGCTGCCACAATGCTATAATTCACTTTATGAGTTTTGTTTTCTGTCTATTAAAACATCTACCAGGCAAAAGTCATACATCAGATCACTGGAAAAGTGATAGCTCTTCTCAACAAGCCATATGATTGGACAATTTTTTAAATATTTTATACTGTACTTACCTCAACATCAGCAACCTCAGCAACATCACTGATAAGTCATGACAACTCATGTAGCAGTATCATCCCTGTTAGGCTCTATGTTAAGCAAAAATGCTACAACATTGTTATTCTTGTCTATGCTACTCTAAGTTCAGTTAAATCAACATTCCGATTGTTAGGAACAGGAAATTTGCACTGGCACTCTGCCTTAGATCATCATTGCCTCTTTTTGACACTCGTCCACAGAAGGGGGCTCAATAACAGACTTGGCTTTCTGATGATGCAGACGTCACCCCCCACCTGCCACTGCCACCCTCTCCCAGTTTCCATGGTACACAACAGATGTTTCCACTGGGATCTCACTCTCATACAACATGAATGGCACAGCAATGATGTCATGGCATCCCGCTCTGCTGTCAGAGATTCTCTGGGAAAACGAAGGGCTGCCCTGAGTGCCCTCATATAGAGTGAAGGGAAAGTCCTGGGAAACAAAATCCACACATCCGGTAAACATACATAGAAGTTAAATGGAGATGGTGGCTCAAAAGGCCCCTGAGATTTCAAGGGGTGAGAAATTTTCAGCTGATGACATGCTGTTTAAGACAACAGTGAGACTGTGATGTCATCCATCTGCACACTGCAAACACATCCCTACTGAATGTACAACTTTAATTAAAAGACAACACAGCTCTCAAACTGACCTCTGGAAAAAAATCTAATTAAACAAACATTTAAAATAATTTAGCCGACAAAGCTGTCTGTTTCCTAGAATCTTTAAACTGAGAAATGTAACTTTATTTAAAAAATCCCAGCAGTATCTGTGTGTCATTAATTTAATATAATTTGTATTTATGCATGCTAAGAAAAGCACCTGTATTGTTGTCATTCACATTTCAGCTTAAAGTAAACACTATAAGTATATAAGCACAGATTATTAGTATTTTGTCTGTATGCAAAGATGTTTTTTGTCTTAGAAATAAGAAATGTTACCTTAATATTTATCCTTGTAAAAAAACAGAATAGACTTGTGACCTGAGCCACATCAAAGACCAAAATTTCACAGAAACTTAGTGCTCTTTGCAATATTTGATTACCAGTAAGCACTCCCCTACAGTAGCAATCACTCAGAATACCATAGCAACACCCTAGCAACCACATTTCAATGTGCTAAAAACATAATGAAGACACTGAACAACTACTTAGTAATACAGCTACATTTATCAAAGCACTCTAGCATCTAGAGGTAAGTTTAACCCATGCAAACACTATTCATTTTTCAGAATTTCTTTATTTAGCATAAAACACAAAGAATAAAACTCTTATGGGCATATATATATATATTGCAGTTTATAGCCGTTACAATCCAACATTGTTCTTTTAAACAGCAGCTAACTGTAAATGGAACGTTGCCATTTACCAATTTGTGACAGTATTACGCAACTTGGCCCGACAGATGCAAGAAGATAAAGTGTCACCAAAATGTTTGAACAAAAATTACACTTCTCATTTTACATGGAACTCTGCCCATCAAATATCTAAGACTTAATCTGCAGTATGCAGTATGTGCTCTTATACACGCAAGGCAAAGGCATTTGTTGATCTAAAGCACTTGGCCAGTGTCCACACACAATGGTAAAATGCTGGTTCTGATCCGTTAGGACTGGGTGTTCCCAAAGCACAGTGGCAAAGGAATGCAGTGTAGCAGCCCTGCAATTATCCACAACTGAGCATCTAGAAACCGCAGGACTGCTCCAATTTCACCTCATTCTCAGTACAGAGACGCATCACAGCAAGAGACCTTTTTAAAGACGAGAATCAGGGAAATGTTGTGCTGATAAGCAAAAATGAGTAACTCATATTTAATTTGTGCTGTATGTTCTAACATGCTTGCGCTGCATCAAAAATGGCCTTTTGGGCTTATAAAAAACTTTGACCATGATTGTCTAGCATACACTGATTTAAAACTCCAATCCTTAAACTGTGTATATGTAGTGCTAAATAAGCACATATTTTTGGGTCTGAATTGTGACCACTGTTAATGCAAAGGCCCTCTAACCAAACATTAGATCTAAACAAAACTACTGCTCTAACTGTCAGTGATATATATTCATAATGTACAACAGGACAACAAATTAAGCAACTTGCCTATTCATTTCTATTACACTGCTACATAAATTCAGGATAACTAGTCTATACAGTACTTGGCAGCATCTGGGCCTACATGGTTTTCCAATGAAACTGAGTGAGTAGTCATCAAATACTATTGGCAGCTGGCTTTGAAATCGCACACTGAAGACTGTGTAAAAGCTTCTCCACATGTGCAAAGCCATCAAAATAAAAACAGCTGGAGCAGCCAGTCACATTCCTGGGATCCAAAGACATTCAAATTCACCTTTGGGAAACATAAAATACATACCGACTTCTCACTACATTCAACGCAGGTGAAACTGCTTGGCTTAAACTGCATGACTGGTGGCAGAAATCCAGACTTTCAAACGTCCATCCATTAATGCTGATGTGTTTTGCAAACAAACAGATCAGATCCTGCTGATGTTTCACGTTTAGGAGTTTGGCTTGTGACTAACACAACAGAGTGGGCTATCATAACAGTGAGGGTTAATGAAGTATTCACACTCTAGTGATTTATGGTATTTCACACTTGACTTCCAAGTGTTCAATCAAACTTCCATCTGTCATGCAAAACCTAAAGGTATCTATTGATTAAACAGCACTTTGCTCATATTGGAGAAATTCGAGAAAGCTTAGTTTGCAAACTGCGGATTTAAAAGTATACATATGCCAAAATCTTTGAAGGGCCCGTGCAATTTTGTGCTTGCGGTGTGTATCCTTGATACAAACTAGAGTACAGTGAGAGCAGCTTTTTTTACAGTACTGGACTCAGTGTGTTGGAAAACGGAACACCCTGCAACAATATTGTGCTCCATATAACTCACTGATTTAAAAACATCTAAGCCCTGACATCTAAATGACTCATCAAATGATTGTTCAAATGACTGTTTTATGATCATGTGATGCTGCCTACATGCATTTCTGCACCACAAACAAACATTTACAGGTTTCATTCAAACGCTTTCAAAACGGGTGGTTTTAAATTCATGTATCTGAAAGACATCTTCTAAGACGTGTTTAATTGAAAGACAATGCAAATCATTTACAAAAGGAAAACACAGATGGATTTTGTTTATCACTCAAACATGCATTTAAGACAAACTACATACATTTGCCTTAACTGATTACAGCATTCATTAAAGATGGTTGGAAGACAGACACTATGTGGCTGACTGTAAAACTTCGTAATATTTATTCCAAATGACTGCCAATAAGTAGATTATTAAAATAAAACATATTATCGATGACAAAACACATGCACCATGTGACATTACATCTTGTGACACAACTTACACGAACACGTACAAAGACTTTTGATGAAGTATATCAGTGTGTTTATATCATACCTGCCCAGCTCCCTGCCGGGGATGACGTCATAGTGTTCGGTGAACGGCTCGCGCCTGACGGTGGTTCTGATCTCGCGCAGTAGCCCGGAGCGGTTCTGACCAGATTCACGCTGAAACCGGCTGGACTCGGCAGTACGTGGACATTCGGGAATCATAACGGCTGCGTTAAAAGTTAATTTATTCAGTTCTTGCTTTGTACCTGTTTTACCTGCGAATTCACTCTTGTATAGTATAACTTAATTAAACAGTTTTTCTGGCTGAATTTTTACCTAAAAATAAAACCACGAAAAAATATCTAAAAACTGGAATATTGACACTTTCATCTTCGATTTAAATTCCTCTTAAATTGGCAATAATTGCTTCAATATAACGTTAAGGTTGTGACGCGAGCTGCTCTCCACAACTCGTTTGCTTGCTTCAAAAGAGACTCAAGCCAAGCTGCTCCACTGACTTTCGTTGCCGTGGTAACGGATGTGAATGACGGGTCTTTGGACCAATGACATTCGAGCATTTGTCAGTGGGCGGAAGATTTGCCGTGGTAACGAATATGAATGACAGGGCTTTTCACCAATGACGTTTGAACATTTTCCAGTCGGGCAGAAGGAGGTTGAGCGATCATTTAATAAATTAATTAAAATCTGTTTTGAAGATATAAACAGACTGAATGTAGTTTTGTTTTGAAAGGATGCTTAAACATTTTAATTCTCCGTTTTATTGTAATATGCATTTTACTAACTTTTCATAATATTCTTTGTAATATTTCGTGATGTGAATTGCGATTTTGAGCTAGTGATATATCCACACCCCTAAGCCTACAGGTAATACTTTTTTAGACCATTTAGTTCTGCACACATGTACATATATATTTTTCTTATCCTACTAATGTATAGAGAACATGCACGCAGATTTTCCTTTTTGAAAAAAAAATATTTAAAACACAGGAGTGAGGCCCTCTAGTGTTTTAACTGCGTTAAAACATTTGTATATTTTTGAATGTGCATTTTTGGGAGATTCGCCAATTATTACCATGCCATTTCAAATTGTTCTCTGTGTGTGATACAACATATTAAAAAGTGATTTTTTTATTGACATTTATGTACAACAATGTGGGCCAAAAGCAAAACCAAAAGAATGACCCGCAAAGGACAACAGCCAAGTCTGTTCATGCAGAACAGATGGACTTTAAGTCACAAAAATTAGGCTGACCTACAGTAATTTGTAATCTTAAACATTCCATTTACATATTTTAAATAACACTATTTATATAACATATTTTTCATTGCAAGTAAACGGTATTCAAATGCAATCCCATGACTTTTTCACATTATTTTGAAATCATACAAAAAGAATAGAAAATACAAAACTGCAAACAAAAATGATATAAATACATCATTATAACATCAACTGAGCAGTATACAACAGCAAGTGTTCAGATAGTCATTTTACAATTTGTTTACGATCATTAAAAGGCTGTTTTTGTCATTTGCATTTTAATCCACAGATTAAAATAGTGTATCTCTGTAACCTTTAGTCAAGAATCTTTAGTCAAAATAAGTTCAAAGCCAAGGGGAGCACACATGTAATAGACACCCAGAGAAACATACCTCAATTTCAAAATTCAAAAATTCAATTTCACCATCTCACATGTCAGTTCTGTTGTTCAGGACAATATCAACGCAATATACCACAATGATACACACCATCAGAGCCTGCATGCATTAAAATTGTAGCTCCCTATTTAGGCCAGCTAACAGTGTTTAGGCAACATATTCAGGCAACATCAATAAAGGACCACCCATGGACTTTTGTTATCAGAGTTTGAGCTGCTTATCAAAACAGAATGTCACTTCAAACCAAATATGCAAAAATAAATACATAAAATTACAACTTAAATATATAGTTCACAACAAATCAGGCCATCTATTTTTAGTTGTTATCAGTAATGGTAATCAGTTCTTTTTACAGTAACAATGAGAGCTGCTAGGCCCTAAAAGGATTGTTAAAACAATTAAAGTTATTTCTGATGTGGGATACACAAATCCTGGCATCCAGTTCTGATAAGCTTTGTGGTGCTAATTTGGTTACAGAGTGAAGTCTATTACATCACCTGTGTCAAGTGCGTGTCCATGTGTACTTTAAACTTGAGCACTCAGTATTTAGCATCATAGAAAGTGAAGTGAAGAAGTTGCATTCAACCTCTCTACTCTTAAGTGAATAAAATCTGTGAACAACTGGGCTTAGTTTTTTAGTTTTAGGTTAGTTTTGGGCTTAACTGTACTGTCACAATGACAATGTTCGAAATAGCATACTACCACACTAGTACTATTTCTGCAGTTAAAAGTTTGTAAACTTTGCATAGTATGCAAATATTTTGTTTGCATAGAATTAAACACTGACATATTTTGTTAACTGTAAGGTAAGATTTGTTAAAAACATTTTAGAAACAATAGATTATGTTTACATTTAAGCTTAATTTGTTAAAATGAGATTAAATTTACTGAAACTTCCTGTGGTTACATTCACATGTAGAGAAGATATTAAGTCATGGCAGAAAGAGGCAGACAGGTTTAATTTTGGTTTGGTAAAGGTTTGGATTTGAACACCTCTCACTGAATTAAACATGCTACCTAATGAGTATGAAAACTTAGCATACTGTAGTATACTAATAGTATACTGTTTGAAACATTTGTCATTGTATATATGTACTCCATAGTATTCCATTCCGAACATAGACAATACCTTTGTGTTGAACACAATGCACTCAATTGGTGGGGCTAAATGTGTTGAAGTCACATTGACATCAAACTGAATTTAAATTGAAACACACCGAATGCTTTCATGTAGTAAAAGAAATAACAATTAATACCCTAGATGGCCAAGTACATTATGTATAGTGTAAGTGCACAGTGTATAGTACATCACACCCAAATACAAAACGGCTTATGCAACCAAGAATTACATAAAGGTAAACAGTTTGCAGTGATTTTAAGTCACAGTCATAAACTTTAAAGATATTTCTTCACAGGTTTACCGCCAGTAACGGTGGTGTATGTCATAGATTACCAAATGTTAGGTGTGCATTGCAATAGCCTTACAAAGAGAGGATATAGTGAGTGACAGAGTGATGTCAGAGGCAAATATGAACAGGGGGCTACTCAGTCCAGTCAGTTCAATAGGCTGGAGTTCAGTTTTCACTATTGCATACAACATGGTTCCGCCATCATATTCGCATGATGACTGAATAGTACAATATATTATAGATATATTTTTTAGTGCAGAAACATGCTATTTCAAGTCATTTTAAACAAAAATGTTCATCAAATCAAATGATTCCTCAGATATAGCTTAAAAATCTCATAAAATTCTCTTGTGGATTTAGTTTCGGAAAATTGAATTGCATTTTAAAAAAGTCAAGTCTTAAAGATGCCCTGCATGGCTTCACTCTAGACCAAAGGTACTGGTCTCCTCCACAGCAGTTAGAAGTTTCTCGTACAGCATGGTGTATGATGGGTAAGGAGGCAGGTCTAGACGGTTGAAGCATGTGTGTGCCCTGCAGGAGACAAAAGACAGTGGTCAAAGGTCAAAGAGGAGGACTCACCACAATGGCAATGGAACAAAAGCAATGCATAGCACACAAAAAATTGGTACAATATATTGGTTCACTTTGAATTAGAAACATTTGTATTGATACCTTTCAGTTTATAATTAAATATATTTGTATGCCTTGTTTTAAATGGCCTGCTTGTGCATGTCCATGCAATCCACAGGAAAACAGGATGCTTTGTCATTTTACGTATCAGAAGGGTGCTGTAATGTGTGCTTCCTTTTGGGGCCAGTATGACTTGATGCACCTTTTTGCCTAGATCATCCCAGGTCCACTGTGGACCACCACCTGACAGTCTATGAGGTATGGACTCAGAGGAGGGCTGCAAGGGCTTAGGGTGGGTTTTAGGACAAGCATTTTTCTCGGCTCGTCTGCCATCTGGAATGGATCTTTTTTCTTGACCTTGTCATAATGCATTTGGGGAAAAATGTATGCAATGCTGTGTAGTTAAGCAGCTCATTAGAATTTGAAAAGGAGCTAAATTGTCTTTGCAATTCTTTTCAACAAGCTATTTAAGGTATTTACAATAAGATATAAGAAGAGTTTGAAGAGTTAAAATTGAACTTGAAATTGAAGTTAAAGTTGGAAATCATCTCTTATTTACACAGTCACCACTATTACCCATCAGTAATGTTATATAGCAATATTGAAATGGCAACACAAAAACTTTCTCTATATTCATACCAGCAAACCATGTGAAATTCTAAAGCTGAGTGAGGCATCTAACCATTCCATCACATTGTCCTTATTTAGCCCTGGTTGCTGGACGCTGTACACACACAATGACAAATTTAAAGCTGTTCTCACACTGACAGGGAAATATGAGCCTGGTTTTGATCTGTTTGCCAGAAGTACAGGGCGAAATGGAATTTCAAGGTGAAAGACTGAATGCAAATCAACCCTGAGTGATCTTTTTAGTCTGACGGTCAGATTTCAGGATGACACTGTAATCTCAGGTAACTTTATTTACAAGCTTAAACAGTATATTAAAGACATAAAAGGAATTTCTTTGATATTGTGACTGGAATGCATATTGTAAACAGGGTGGAAGATCCAAGGCAGGTAAACAAAAC
The DNA here is from genome assembly GCA_036877625.1 of Ambastaia sidthimunki. Lineage (NCBI taxonomy): Eukaryota > Metazoa > Chordata > Actinopteri > Cypriniformes > Botiidae > Ambastaia > Ambastaia sidthimunki. Next base: position 17,476 of record JAZGTK010007612.1, read on the forward strand.
ATTCATCCAGAGTAACGGTTAACCACCTAAAATCTGTTGGTTAAAACACTACTTGGATATACAAACTTTTGTCTAACAAAGACATGTCCCACCCTAATTCCTGTTCCATAGAAAATATGTCAACAAAGGACAAAAAATTGTGTTTGTCCTAGCATTTTATGGGGTCTTGCTGTACTGTATTGTAGACACTTACTGTACACTTGTCTACCTCATGTGTTATAAAGGCGTCACCAGTTCTCATAAGTGGGGAGGCTTGCAGGCAGACTGTGTGTTATCTCTGTGTGTTACCTTGGCAGAGAGGTGATCTTTCCCCACTTTTCAATGCAGAAGCGCCGAAGGCCGTTGCTACCGCGCAGCGCCGCGAAACCCTCATAAGGAACGCTGGACGTGCCGGTCACAAACTGCAGCAGACGCAGCCTCTGTTCGTTGTTGAAATGCTCCACCGCAGCCCAGAACCAACGCATCACAATGTGCGCATCATGGTAACCTGGAGGTTGATGGAGATTAAAGTGAAGTTAAAAAACAATATATGCTAGGTGCACTACAAACCTCTCCAAAATCTTGTGAACTGCTTTGTTTACATTTTTGAAGCCAACCTTTTGGAATCACCTTCAATTCAGACATGTGCCTATAATGCCATACAGTGCTGTAGTCTAGGTAGGCAGGTCACTACATAACTTAGTGCCAAAGTTAGACCGAAAAGAAAGGAAAATAAAATAAAAAATGCTGCTCAGTTTAGAGGCCCTTCAGGGATATCTATCTAAATGTGCAAGTTGACACATAATGGGCTATTTAAGGAAAGTCAACAGAGGCATTCAGAGTTTCACGTGAGGTCATCTTGACACTATGAGACCATAAAACTGCAGAGTTACATGAAAGTCTACAGGGTTCACCCGTTACACTTTTAATGTCAACAGTTCTGTTCTATGTAATGAACTGTAATGTAAACAGATGGGATACTTATTTTGGCGTTAGTGTTGAGATGAAATCACATTGCTCCTGCAAACCCTCAACTGCCAAAAAAGTCACAGCAGGGCAAAAAAGAAAAACTACTTCACACTGAACAAATAAAAAGTTTAAGCAATGACCTGGATCAGGTGAGCAGTTCAAAATCAGAACATACTTGAATTTATGACACATTTTATTCAGGAATCGAAATAGACTGTCCTAGAATAAAAATATTACTATTAGATGAACATTCAACACACAGCAGTCTTCTCTAACCTCCTCTATATTCTGTGTTGGATCTCCAGTCGCTCAAATCGATCTCGGCTGTACCAGCGATTACCAGTTCCAGCTCACGAGCATCAAACACTGAAACCAGACGAGAGTCTACAACCTGCATCACAGCACACAAACAAAAGAGTTCATTTCTGACGTCCCATTTAAATGTGAAAAGAAGCCGATCTAAAATGTGTAAACTGTTAGTGTAGACTGACAAGCATTGCTCAACCTAACATACCTCATAGAAACCTCTGACAAGTGCTTCTGTCTGCTGTACCACTCCTCTTTCAACCCTCCATCTGGCCATACGTTCAATGTATTCCTTCTTGTTCTTCTCCGTAACCTGAATGTTGGAGCCCCCTGACTTCAATTCTCTTTCTGTCACCTGTGAATAGAGCAGAAGAGGTTAAACAACATGAATGTTTGTTCAAGCCATTAGAAGTATTTGACTTATAGCAAAGATTATAGAATCAATAAAGCCAC
>JAZGTK010007613.1:0-19181 GCA_036877625.1 Ambastaia sidthimunki
ATGGGTACCTACCTTCTTTATGAACTTTTCAACAATTTGGACAACATGCTTGTATAACTGGAGAGAACAAATATAAGAAGATTAAGGTAAATCTTTTAAGTTTCTTAAAGTATCCAGGATTCATTTTAGAAACCTCAGAACTATCTACGCAAGCATTCACACACAAGCAGTGACCTTCTCTGCATCTCTCTGTATTATTATACTAACAAATTAGCATCACGTCAATCATTTGAGTATAATTACCGCACTGTAGCAGAATAACATCAAGCTGAACTTACTTTAATGGCTTTTATGGCAGATTTGGTGATAGAGATCATCTTTGCCCTCGAGATGGGAGGTTTGGTGTCCATCAAAGAGAACAACTGCAGTGAATTTAGTATTATACAGTATGAATATACAGAATGGTAATAATAATTAATATAATATTTACAATAGCTGAGGTCATAAGCAGCAGGTAATATTCTAATGCAAGTTTAAAAACAGCAGTCTGAGTAATGCTTTGTAGGAATGGAAGCAACATTATAACCAACAAAAGCCCCATAACATTATCAGGGTTTAACTGTGTGTTTTAAACCCAACAGCATCACCATCTGACGCCATTACAGTTTTTGTAAAGAATATGTTTCATAATGTAATACATATATTTCATATACAAAAAGCAAAAAATACGTCTTCTTTCTTGTCAACAAACAGCAGTATTATTACAGTGGTCTTGTTGCATAATTCATAACACTATTTACACTATTTAATGCAACCCATTAATATACACAAAATTCTATAGTGAAGTTTAAGTTTATTATTTTGTGCACTATAAAGGTCTCTATTACATGACTAATTGTTTTACATAATAATATCTCCATTGATCCTAAATGTTATGTAAACTATTGGCAACAAACCTGCTACACAATTACTGAGAATACATAATATAAAACAGCCCACATCCACATATTAACACTTATTCTGTAATCACTGCTTGACATAACACCTTATTTGCATACAAAGGTCTTAAAGGTACAGTAACACCAACAAGTCTTATTCAAAGTCTTATTCAAACCAGCGGTAACAGAACTTATAGAAATTATCATGCAAAACTAAAGTACGACTGTTTTGGTGCAAGACGTCTGAGAAAATAATATAATCCCATTCAGTCTGACAATCATGCATTTTCGGGCACGACAGTTTACCTCGAATTTCAGTAACTTTATATTAAGTTTCCAGTTTAACAGGTTGTTGCTCTGGCCAGAATGAACTATTTAACGCTGGAGACTCATGGCACAAGGTAACGTGTACTCACATTGTATACAGTTAGACCGTAAACATACAACGTAAGCAACGTAATCATGGCTGTGTTGTGTCTGCTTATAACAGCTTATAACACAGAAGTGCATTTATACGTCTTAATCGGGGCATGGAAATAACCAAGGAGGCATGCAAACTAACATGCAAAGAACTAACTGCAGCTTATACTGTGTGTATTGCAGTAAGCTAAAGGGCTAGCTGGTCGACATCACCATCAAAGCATCTTAATACAGCCGATCTGAGCAAATCGACTAACATTAACAAAAAGGACCAATGCGATTTTAAACAACACTTTCGTATGACAAGACCAGATGCACTTTGGCACCCCGCAGCCGCGTATTTTTAATACGAGGCCTTATTCCTGCACGGGCCACTGCAAGACACTGATAGCTTGTGCTCTTCAAGCTGCGATCTTACAGTCATTTTAGCACGTTTAACGCACACAAACCTCGTGATTAAAAGCGTTGACGGCATCCATAATGTCCCGTCTCTGTTTGACGTTCGTTTCTCCGGTAAAATCAGAAATATATGCGGTACTGTCCTTTAGCAGGCCGCCCCAACATGTCCGCCCCTGGCTGGCAGCAGACAGCTCGGACTCGGAGTCGGCGCGGTGATCGCGGTGCAGGATGGGATTGAGACACTGCGCTTCTGATATTCCACCACTAGGTGGCGATGAAAGTATATATAAAAAAGCAAAGATTCCCATTAAAACCCTAATTTATGCATTCATTCTCATAAAGTGACGGGAACCCCTCTTTCAGTCTTTGAAATAACACGAATAAATAAAGTTTAGATGTAAATGTTAAGCTATTCAGACAAAAAGATGTACTGACAGATGTAAACAACCACAGTGAAGTAATAAAACATTATAGCCCATTATAGCGTTTTGGTCTTCACAGATCATCTTTAACTTTAGTATTAATTTAAAGAAACTGTTATTGAGTTTTTAAAGTACAGCGTATACAATACAGAGACACTATAAGCTTTCCAAATGGTGTTTTTGCGCCATTAAAGGGACCGTGGGAAGAGGAGGTCTCACGAACAATCGTTCCAGATAAAGAGAAAAAGACTTTGTTTTTCATTGCTCAGTTTGCTAGGTGTATTTAACACGGCCACATTATGAGACACATTTGTGCTACTATCTCTATAGTTCACACATCCATTGATGTTAACTTCCTATTGGAATTATTCTATAGTATATTAGCTGAAATGCCTATGAAATGCATTATGCAGGCACTTCTAATTGATGCCCTTCCATGTTAAAAATTGTCCTGAACCCTAAAATCCTGTAAATGAAAAACATCAGTTTTGTGCTAATCATTCCCAAAACATTTTTGTGCTATGAAAACCAGGCTACGAAATAATGGATTGACTGTATTACACACGGTTTATCAAATCCTGCAGGCTGTAATGCTGCTCATTATTGCTCTAAATCCTGGAGGTTGCCAGGTGATCAGCCACTTCCACATCTTCAACAGTGTGTATAAAACTGATGATTCAGTCCCTCCTTTAGAACAACTGCAGTCACTTACAGTCCCTCAGAAGGTCTCTGATGGGAAACAGCTGATCTTGTTTCTCGAGATGAAGATGATTTGTAATTTGGAAAGACAAAAAAGATTAAAAGGCTTTGAATGTATCACATTGTTCCTGGCAAGCAGTCACATCTGCTCAGGGACTTCCCCCGACCCTTTGGATTGTGTCTATAGAAACATTCCAAAAACAGTGATGTTTATTGACATCACTGGAGGTCTCCAAACATCATTTGAAAATGACACAAACTAAATTAGGAACTTCAAACAGACTGTTAACACAAGTGCATTTACACCTCCACACGGCTGTAATGTAAACAGAGCACATTGTTTTGTAACAAACAATGTCATAACATATTAAGATGGATAATGTTCGAATAACGGCTATTTAATTATCCCAGACTTTAATTTATTTGTTTTGGGCTTTTTAAATATGTAATTTATGATTTATGAAATGATTATTTCTCAGTTTGGGAGTTAGAATGTAATACTAAACAGGTTTTAATATGTGATTGGTCAAATCTTGGTTTAAAAACAAACAGCATCCACTCCATCAGTCACAAACGTTTAAACATGTTTCAGCGAGATCAGATGTGTGTGTGATGAACATATTTGTAAATAAAAAGTGGATTAGAGCTTTTAAAATTTCAAATTTATGCTTAAAGACACAAATAGGAGTATTTTGCTGTAGGCATGAACTTTAAATGGATTTTGCACAATTCCATGCCTGGATTCTTCTGTGAACAAATGGCTCTAATTCAAGAGTGACATCATGTAGCTAAGCATGAGAACACAAGAAAAAAGCTCAAATGCACCAGCATATATTTAAAAACTCAATGAACACATGTGAAAACATTTTGTATGAGAGGATCATGTAGAAAATTTAGTTCTGATTGGTTTAGTTTCCTTATGACCCTTTAGAGGGTCATTGCACATGGAAACACGATTATGTATTCCTGCCTCTCACCGCTTGGACTGTTCACAGCTATTGTGTCCATATTTTCAGTCGTTTGTATCGCATGCCATAGTGACCAGCTTACACAAAGAGGTTGTGTAATACCACATAATTAAAACCACTACGAAAACCCTGGCTTTGTATTAAGCTTCAGTTTTTGTAAAGATGATATTAAACTGATTGGAAAAAGAAAAGCCAGTGGGTGAGTGAATACAGCCCTTAAGGGACAAAACATTGTTTTGCCTCGTTGCACAACAAGATTCTCTGTATCCCAATAGTGGTTCTGAGTAATTTGCTGTCTTTTAGCGTTGTCTTGATACTTTTTTGAGTAATATCTCCCTCAAACATCTAATTGTGTCGACAGCTTGGAAAACAGGTGCAAACACAATTTTCACGTCAGGATGTGAAGTGGCGCCTTTAAAATTGGCCCGTAAGAGTCTGTATAGCTTCTTTTGAAATGGTTGCCCTTGGTGACCTGCTCTTAGATTTACTTTGAGGTGCCTTCGTGAATGCCTTTCATTTTCTTGGAGTTTGGGGCTCAGTGTTATTTTTCAGAAATAGAGTTCATGTCCTTTAAAATAATAAAAAATAAAGTAAAAAATAAGACCCTCACTACAGCAAAAATGTATTTTATTTTTACATACAGAATATTCTAGGGGGCATTTTAGATCATGCTGGAAAAATGCTGGGAAAACACAAACAGCCCAATGTTTTACTATTATGCAATCTGTCACTCTCCTTTATTTATCCATTCATTCTTTAACTTTGATTCACACTTTGTCCTGAGGGCCAGATATTTAAAGCCAAAGAAATCAGAATCTTAGTAAGAATCTTCTGTCTTCACTTGTACAGCCTGCACAAAAATGACCTGAGCAGCACAGTTATGTGTCTGACTGGATGTCCGTACACATACACACAGCATTAGCTTGTGGTTATGGAGGAATAATTTACCTTAAATGATACTAGACAAATTGGCACCCAGATGGCACAAACTCTCAGTGTCTCAGCGAATGACAATCGAGAAAGTAACTGCTGGCAAACCCAGTTCCATGTACCGCATATCAGCTGAAACAAATGTTAACCAAGGTTTAAAATACATCTTTATTGCATTTAGCAGATGCTGACAGAATCCACTGTAAGTTCCAATGTGTAATAGTGGCTGTAAATGTGACTCTGTGTCATGCATATTAATGTACCGCATCTGCCTGTTCATTTTTGATTTGACTGTTTGTAATATATTTGGGAAGTCTCGGATAAGGATGGAGTTTGATCCCATTGGCTCAGATGAATGCTGTGGAATTTCTACACAAGGTGTGGTCTTTGCATTTTTATTAATAATTAAGTTAAGAGATTTGTCAGTCAGTAACTGCAGTATTTATCTATGTTTGTTGTCATTGTTGTGTTAACTTTAATGTTTTAAATTGTTTAAAAGTCTATGTGTCTAGTCTTGTGTTAAATGTCTTAATAGTTTATGTACAGTAGTAAAGCATAGATGCATGTAGCATTGAGGTTTTGTGGGAGTATTTTTTGTGATCTACTGTTTTCTACATAAAATCATCCACACATTGTTATTTTTTAACATTGACTGAGTAAGACCAGTAAGACCATATTAAAAATCGAAATCTCAGTGAAATTAATAATGGAAATCTAATCTCATAATTAGATTATGAGACTTTAGCCTCGATTTCACAAACATTGTCACATATGTTCATATATTTTAAAACATATACACATTTTCATCTCTAAAATGCTCTTGTGTGTGGAACTAACCCAATTTCCTATGTCAGAAATCTTGTATCCTATACAGTATTTTTAGGCCAGTAACATCTTCCACTAAAACTTTACCTGTATATTTAGTAAAACTGTATTTCTCCTCTGGGTGAATTTTGTGTGTCAGAGTTGGTCATATAACACTTGTAGTTTGCACTTTAAAGTGCAAAGTTTCTCTGAAGTGTGCTAAGATTAAAGACAGTCCTGCCAACTGCCAAATCAACTGGATTTATGAGTAAAAAAAAGTGACCAGCGATCCACAATGTAATATTACTGTAAATTACAAACCACTGAGCATGTGTTCTGATGCGGTATGAACATTTACAGTGGGGATCCAGTTCCTGTATTTCTACTGCAGAATCAAGATGCTGACAGACTGTAAAAGTAACAGCTTTGACCAACATTCCATCATTTCTGTGTTTTTGCGAACAGGAGCAGCTGTTTAACAGGCCATAACAAACCGTTTCTGGTGAATGGCAGCTGAACCCTTAAACCGCAACTTATTACAGTACAGCAATATATCAAGTACAGTAACTCACTGCAATTTAGCCCCAAACCACAGTTGCTTAAACAGATTTACTTATTTGTTGTGTTTTGACTGGCTGGGTCATTGAAGTTGTGGTCATGCTTGACTATAAGAAAATTAAATTGTTTAGAGGTTTTTTAATAGCTTATTAGATTATAGAACAGATAGATTATTCCTGCTGACATGATATTGTTTTTTTTTTAGCTAACCAGTTGATTAATTTGCCCTTTTAGTTGGTGTGACCTTTCTAGAGGGCACAAACTGTAATTTAAACATTTAAGCAGGTGATATGATACATTTCCAGCAAAAACTCATTTTTACCAAAAGACAGACCTTTAAAATACTGAGTAAATCCAGTAATTGGTTGCAGGTAATGCAAATAAACAATGTTGTAACAGAACTGAGCACTGAGGGAAATTATCATGAGCTCACCTAAAATGATCACAGAAAAATAAATAAGAAAGAACACAGAGTGGCTGTGAGTATAACCAGCACAGAGAATGACAAAAGATTTTGCAATGGTTATTTTTCTTTCTCTTTTTACTATACGCAGTGTTAAAGAGGTGCTAACCGACTGAACATAGATGGTAAACCCACACACACACACACACACACACACACACACACACACACACAGTTTAGTGTGGCTATGTTTAAAACACGACTTTGGATTTATTTTTGAATATAATTTCATTTTCTTTACATTTTCCAGTTTCCTTAAATATAAATTTGAATTGCTTTCTGTTTTGCCAGCTTAATTCAAATTCAATTCAAATAATGCTCACCATAAATGCATCTCTGTATCTCTCTTTCTCTATTTCTTTCTTTCTTTTTTCCCTTCACTTTTTCTCTGGCCTTCTTTGCAACACTAAATCCCTCTTGTTGAAGAGCTGGAAAGAACTAAATATGTTTGTTTTCTGAAAGCATTCTTAGACAAAAGACTTACTGCACTATTCTAGCCAGGCTCAGTGTGCACATGTGTGAAAGCATGTGATAGTGTTTATTAAACACAGCAGATCTGTGTTCAATATAAGTTTGGAAGGAAAATCTTGGTTTTGTGCATTCACATATCACAAGAAAAATGGATGGACTGAACGAAGGGAGTTTTGCCTCTAAAAATATGGAAAAAACAAGCAAATCTTGTTAATGTTAAAGAAATGGGGATAAAAGCTGCTAGTATGTTAATTTACAATATGGACATATGGATGAAATGATATTGAATTGAGCAGTTTGAATGTTTTATTGTGGCAGGTGTGTTGATGTGTCTGCGTATATTGAGTCATTTTGGGCTTCAGTGACTGCAAAGCTCTGAATAAGGAAAAAACAGCACCAGCATCTATTTGAGAGCCTCCAACAATGGACGACTCTGTAAGTGGAACTGATTTGATTGGCAGATGTTATTAGTGCTTGTGAGGACCAAGTACTGGAACCATGAACCATCCACACAGCCCACGTTTCTGGCCAGAACTTGGTCAGACTATCTTTAATTAAATCGTAGTTTCAGGCATTTTTAAGAGTTTTTATATCTTTTCTTTGATATTTTCTTCATCTGTGGCTCTTACTGGACACTGTGGGGTCTTGTTAAGACAGTATAGCAAGTATATTACATTTTAACAGAATGAATATTTCAGAAAGGTTTTCCCACATTTGAGCAGCATGTCTTAGCTGCTTATTTCATTACAATGAAAGTGAATGGTGACCATTGTTGCTGAACAAGACTTTCAAAGGAAGTCTTGTTTCATAACAGCCTTGTTTTTTCCTGTAATTTTGGCTTTGTAGAGCAAAAAGGACCATTAACACTCCAGCATTCCATAAGTCACAAACGTTTGAAAAAACAAAGTGAAATAAATAAGTACATCACAACTTTTTTGAGCGTACTTTCTCTTTCTGGTTATAACTAATACAGGAGAATCTGTGAAGTCATTAGAGAACAGTCTCATATCTGCCCTGTTCACAATTTATTTAATGCTTTATTTTGATATTTATTGTTGAAGAAGAAAGAAATGGTTATTTTTTCAAGTTGGCTCATAAATAGTACATTTGAGGATGGATTTTGCAATTTTGATTTAACTGAGCAAGTTCCCATGCTCATATTTTAAAAGCACTGAGTTAGCTTTTCCGATTTTACATCCACTCCATCTTTCATTGATAATGACATAACGAATGAACTCATGTTCAAGTTATAAAACAAAGAAACCTTATTTGTTTTCACCATTGGACCACAGATACCATAACTAACGTCTATAAAACTCATCTGCAATGCATTTAACCAACCACATACGGTTCTGTATCCCTGATGAGATGATTCTGAGAGTGTTATAGACACAGAAAAACAAAGTTACAAGAGCCAGCCCTGATGAGGGATAGCTCCCTTCTGCCTGTATGAAATTATACTTTTGATTAGAACCAAAAAAGTCCACAAAGCTCCATTAAAAAACCCTATTCACTAGATCTTTAAAAAATGTATGTACTGGTTCCTTAAATAATGACTGTAGAACTTTGGTCACCTCCAAAAAAACATACAGGAACTCAAGAACCCTAAATAGCAGAGCTATTCAACTTTGGTCCTGGGCCACTGTCTTGTAGAGTTTAGCTTTCACTCGAATCAAACACACCTGAACAAACTAATCAAGGTCTTTAGCATTACTATAAAATTCCAGGCGAGTGTGTTGGTTTACGTTTGGAGCTAAAGTCTTTAGGACTTTAGCCTTCCAGGAATTGTCCATTTGCACTGCCAAATGTTTTTGATGAGAAGAAAGTTCTTTGGTAAACCTGTAAAGAACTCTTAAAGAACCTTTATTTTTAAGAGTGTAGAAAGTCTAGGATGATGTAACTCAAACTCATACTCTGTAAACTCTAATATAGATTCTAATCTGGGCATTCAGGGTTCGACAGACTCTAAAGTTTCTGTTTCAACATGCACCCGCAGTCTTGTGCAGCCCAGCATTACTTCTGTCATTTCAACATCTCTCTCCTGTTTCTTTTCTTTGCAGTAACAGGGTGTAACGTTGGAACAAACTGTAACAGGAAAGGATTAATTTATTGTGAATCTTACTCGTGTAAGCTTTTCTTTATAAATATTCATTGAGCTGTGAACCTTCCTCAAAAAAAGCTGTGTTAGAAAAAGCACACCAACTGGCAGATGAGTTTCCAAAAAAATATTATTTTAATGGCAAAATGAGACACAGGCTTGGCCACGGAGGCGTGTTAAAGTTCAAACAAGAGAGTTAGAAAATGGAAGAAGGTGCTCACATGCCTATTGTGTGTTCAGGAAAATTTTTATAGATCAAAACAATACTCTCAACACAGAAAATATTTGAGCTGGAAAGCTGACACGGTGCCTAATGCATCTGACTTCCTTTATGTGATAGTTTGGTTAACGCCACACTAAAGTAAACAAAAGCTTTTGATGGTAAAACACATTCTGGCTAATCCAATAGGTTTAACCTGATCTGACCCATAAAAATGACTTTTATTGGTGTAAATTAATGTTGCCAGATTGGTTCAGTCATATCAAATAATAATCCTGGCTTGAATTAAACCAGTTTATTTAGATGTTGTAAATCATATTTCTGAGGTCCCGTTAGAAAATATTTTCTTACAGTAAAGGATATTTTGTATTTCATTGATTTTTAACAGGGTAAAGAATAATTCTGTGTGAGATCATTTGATGGGCAAGACAATATCACTTGGAGCTGTTTTGTTTTACAATCAGCTGTGTTTGTGTTAAGAGAGAATTTATGTCTTGTCAGACTAATGTCAAATAAGACAATATCTGACAAGATTAACAAAACAAGAGACATTGAGACATTGCCCAAGCAGTTCACTGTGGCAAAGTCAGCTGTTATAAATAGATATTTGGAAGAGATTTGGAGCTCTCATCAATGGAAACGCTTTGATGAGAAACACAGCCCGTGTAGCGTTTATAAATATTGGCTTCGTGTACCTCCTGTGTTTCACGTGTTTTTGACTGTACTGCTTGGATAGCTGTGTTTCCAGTTCAAAAATCTATTTTCAATAAATAAAAGCAACTATTGATATATTTGAAGCTCTGTGTCACTCACACATGTAGGGTTTGCTAGTTTCCTAAACGGATATCATATTTCCTGACAATGTTGTTGCCATTTTTAACCTTTTTGGCCTCTCGCACCCTTTGGGAAATGGAAAGATTGAGTCAGTAGGAAAACACACCCGGCAGAGCTCAAACAAGCTTGAACATCACACTCTGAAAGACAGCAGCTATGATGGTCTCATGTCACTTTCCAACACAAGAAGCCTCAACACGTTTAAACCATCTGATGGGGCTCACTGTGATGATGTAATGTGTCATCCATAAGATAGTAAAGAACATGCTGACCAAGAGATTTATGACCATCTTACAAAGATGAGAAAGATAATAAGGCTCTTGAAGAAGTTTTCTCAAATGGTGAGTGTAAAGTTTGAGTCTGACACAGCTGTGTGCAGATTTCTCCCAATTCCTTTGGCTGTTTCATTGTAAATGAAAAATTTCCCGCCTTAGACATAATTTAAAGCTAAATTTCCTTATTCATTCATACATTTCACACAGTGACACATACACTCACTCAATTTCCTTCATGCAGGGACCATAAAGAAGCAATATGAAGTGTGATTTAGCACAAATCTTCCAGCATTCACTTGACTGATGTGTATTTACTGGTTCAGTTCGGATGTCCGTGTTCTGCTCCAGTGCTGATGTAAGAGAGTTATGGCAACTGATCAACAAACAAATAAACAACAAGCAACAAACAAACTCCTCCCGACAACCAGTGAGTGATATAACTGAAATTTCATGCTGGTAGAAAAACGTCGCTATTAAAACGCATGTAAAGTCTTTAAAGGGCTTATTAAAGAGTTGAAAGGTTGTGTATTATAAAACTGAAGAAATGGTCTTTGTTGTTGTTGCACTTCACGTATGTTTCATCTGGCCCCTAAAACTTCAGGAGCCAGTGATGTCTCCAAAATGATTTATGAAAAGCTGTCACTATTTTAACCTGCATGAGACAACATTCATTCTCAGTACAGTTAGCCTGTCTGAAGTATAAACAGAGCTCAGTCCAGTTTATTATCCACAGGATAATATTGTTAATGTCCAATGAATATAATTTAATCATTTACATTCTCACCAGACATATAACTTCTTTGCAGGAATGTTACACTTGGCAGTCTAATAACCTGCTGATTTCAGAGAAATGTTAATGTCACCAATGTCAATGAAGTGCTTAACACTGGTGAAACAGTGAAGATTTGTGTATGCCTAGAACTAATATAAAGAGAGCCAATTGGATGGCTGTTGCTCCCGAAAGGTGTAAACATGCAATGAAGTTTAAAGAGGTCTATAAAACCTGGAGAAAGCCATTCCATCTGTTTGCATCCTCATTCATGCTGATGGCAGCCATGTGACTGCACTTGAAAAATGATTGGCTAATGGCACCTTTATTTGTGACTGTTCTGAGTTTGGCTTTCTTTGAATGGCCATCAATGAAAATTTATGTTTTTCGCTCACAGAATAGTTTAGTTTCAGCACCTTGCTAACCAGCCAAAATTTTGTCCCACTGGTGGTGGAATGATTGGCGGTCAGAAGCCACATTTTACCTATTACAAACCCCATAAATATATAATCTCTAAAATTACAGCAATCACTTGTAAAAATATAATTAGACTGAATGACAGGGTTTGACTTGCTATTATAATTTAATTACTAGAACATAATTATCCTTGTTAAACAGGGGATCCTGTTTCTTTAGCCTGGATGGAAGCGTTACAGATTTGAATAGCTAGAAACTATGAGTGCTTTTAAACAAATGACCACCTAAAGTCCCCTGCATGGAAAATGGCAAAATACTAATGTATGATTGCCTCAGCTATTACAAAATGGAAGGTACCAAAAGCCAAAAATATATGTCAAATATTAACACTCCACCAATGACACACTCTCATTGGGCCTCATTCTATGTAAATTGTTCATGAAAAACATTCTTGAATTTCAATTAAATTCAATGCAGCAATTTGCACAGAATGGTTTCATGAACAATTTACACAGAAACTAATTTTGTTTCTGTTTCATTCCGTGGATTTTCCCTCAACAGAATAAAGAGACCATCATGGCACTGATGTCAAACAAAGGTAACAATAAATCACATTTTCCTCAAAAGAAAATTTCTTTAAGTAAGCACATGTTTTTTGAAAATGTTTTTTTTATTAAAAAAAATTAAAAAACAATAAAAACAGACATAATATCAACAATACAATATCATAACAATGTGAAAATATAACATTTTTAGAAATATTATTATACAAAATTAGATAAATATTTATTCTAACATTATGCCCTGTTCGCACACACATACACACACAGTACTAAAACTTTATTAGTATATATTATTAACAGATAGTCCTTTTTTCATGAAACATCTCTATAACTCTGTGTAAGTTCCAGAAACTATATATTATAAAATACAAGGACCCAACTTGAGCCTCATCCAGTTCATTCATTCACACAACAAGGTCATGGGTTTGATTCCTAGTAAATGCATTTACTCAAAAAGTTAGTTAGAAAAGTCTGGTAAAAAGATCTGCCAAATGCATAAATGGTGAAAGTGTGAATGAAAAGTTGAATGTTTTTATCTTAAATAGAATAATGTAAATCTCATTCATACATTGTTTATCGTGCATGCATTGTTGCAGAGCTAAACTAAATTTTAAGTAGTTTTATAAGGGCAGGTGCATTGGGTTGCAAGCCTCTGGAACTCTCCACCAAACTCTCTATTCTACATAAGCCTGCCAGAGCCTGTCAAATCTCAGGGGTGTTATGCAACACTATGGGCACGGTAAACATTTCTGTCTTGACCCTGGCCTGACTCACCAACCTGGCCTGCTTTCAGCTGGTGACTCAAGCCTGTGGACTTGAGAAGGTGGGGCTGAGATTTAGGTGAACAGGGTCCTGTGGTGCCACCAGAATCTAGATGAATTAACTTGGTACAGTATAGCAACATCATCAAAGTAGAAAAAAGTTGAAATATTAGTAAGAAGAAATTTGATGTGATGGATAGATTCTTTCTGATCTATTTGTATTTTGTTGAAAGGGTTAGAATTAGGATTCGTTGCGAGGGAAAGTACATTTAACATGTAACAAAGGCACTGTAAAATAAAGTTGTCACCATTAATCTTTACATCAGATGTACATTACTCCTTGTTTACATTAGGCATGATTCAGAGTCTAGTAATCCAGATTAACAATGTCTATTTTCTTACTCCTGATGTGTCTTCAACAGAGCTCATTATCTTAACATGCATGTTTATCTCATGTTTTGGGTACTATTCTTTCAAATTCTAATAAGAATTGCATTGAAACATTGTGTACACTTAACACAAATCCAGATTGTAACATTAATAACTAGCTGCTTATTGATAAAGTGGTAAGAGAATTTTAATTCATTATCCTCACATGTGGACCTGATTCCCTCTTTTCTTCTCAGAGGGAAAAAGGCAATTTTTCGACGATAGAAAAAGCCAGTTCCACAGTAGGGAACATTTAATGCTTACCACTGTATGAGAACCAGGATGCTTAACAACAGAGAAGACACACAAAAACAAAAACTGAAAGGAAAAAAGAAAGAGAGAGTTTACAGATGTAAAGGAGGAGAGAAAGGGGAGGATTATTCTCACACAATCAACTCAGAGTGATTCACTGGATGAGCATCAAACTTCTTTCACAATCTGCCACACAGGCACATTCAAAAAGTTCAAAGAGCCCTTCTGCACGCTAGCCTTGAAATATATGAATTTCATTCACCAAGAGGTGCAGTTGAACCCTTCACACAGCATATCATTGAATCTTTGCTTTCTTTCTGACAAGATAAATAACAAAGGAAGATGTTTTTTGCATAAACATTGATGAGGTTTCGAACACAGAAAAGCAACATCTGTTCTTCTATTCAAAATGTTACAGTCAGAGGTTTGGCATCTTCTCGTTTAGAAGTAATAATCTAATCAGACATCCAGGACTTGCATATTTACATCGATTTATTAAAATTGACCATTTCTGGCTGCTTTAGCTTGTTAGCTAAGTGTGCCGTTTCCTGCTATTTGATTGGCAGAGGCAAAGCTCTTGGTTTCTAGCATACAAAATAAAAATCCCTCACTATTATGCCTGATTTTTGGCTACGCCTTTAAGGTAATCACGTGGAATACTCGGAATAACACATAAAAACAGCCAAATGTTGACCAAGATGTGGTCCGCACAGCCAATGAGAAATGACTGCTGCTTATGTGTGGTCATGTCACAGTTTTTATTGTGTTTGTTCAGAAACACGTGTCATTTCCTGCTCAATGACATCAGCGCAGTTTGGATTCGTTTCATCTCATGAACTTGAAAACATCAACATGGATTCATTTTAAAACTGGATTACTCAGATATGAAACGAATTATTCATTCAAGCTAAAGCGCTTTGCAATAAATAGACAATAAATACGTCCGTACATGTTTATAGAATCATTTATTTGTTATGCTGCTTTGTTTCTATAACTTTACAAAATGCACAAGCTTTTAACATAGCAGGCCGTGACTAGTTTTGCAGATTAGAGCAAAACTTGTGCTGTGTCTGATACAAAAGATATATTTCCTGTGTGTAACAGTCTTATCTATCAGATGTACAGAGATCAGCCTGGAGACAGACATCCATCAACCGTTGCCAGGTCTTTTCTCTTTGGTAGCAACTAACTATGGATGTGAGGCTCTGAAACATGTCAAGTATGTTTATGACAGAATAGCTTTTTGCTCTGTTTTTACCCTGTTATTTTACTCTGTTAAAGGCAGGGTAGGCATTTTTTTCCAGAAACAGTTTTTTGTTTTGGTGGTTGAAAGTTTGTTTACATCCTGATAGCAATCACTATGTCTAAATATATTTATTTATATATAAATGTATCTTTTGTGGATGGCGTAGGACCATAAAATGATCGTCCAATCATTGCATTTGGCCCGAATGCAATGATAGGATGTCCTGCTCACCTGTCAAACTATGTATTTGCATACCTCTTTGTGGAGGAGGTGTGGCTTTGGAGAGCCCTCTGAAGTGACAGCGAGATTTTACGCTTTTAAAGCTAGCTTGCTATAGTCTTTTTAAAATTGCATACCTTACCTTTAAATGAAAAGTGAGATCATTGGCTACAGTTTAAACTCATAACAGCTGTGACCCTGCACACATTCCTGAACCTCCAGAAAAACTTGCTCGAGATTAAAACAGACTTTTAGAACATGACCAGTGACAATATTAACAAAACTAGACATTATATTTTAAGATCTCATTTCTTTACGGCTCCGTTTGTGAAGTGGTTTGTAATTTCAGAAGAAAGCTCAGGGAATGTTCTGAGCTCAGAGAAACTCTGATGGAGTGATTTGGGGTGAATGAGAGCTAGGCGATGTAGCAATTGATATTTCTCCAAAAGTCATGAAAAAGAATGAGATCATGATGGCAATGGAGGCTCATTTCAAGTTAATGTTTTGTATTGCAATTTTCTCAATATGTTTTGTTTCAAAGGTGCTTTACAGAAAATATTGCTTCCAAAACCACAGAAGATATTTAGATGAAGAAGAAGAAAAACCAAGAAACATAGTTCCTAACACATCTTTTTTTGAAAAGACACATATTAGAATAATTATACATATGAGAGACATTATCGAACTATAATACAAGTCATGTTTTTCATTGAATAAATTCAATGATTTAATATGTATAAAAAAACAATGTTTACTTTGTATGCATAATGATTATAGACCGTGAAATATTTCGATTCATATCGAAGGAAAAAGTATAACTAAAAAGTCTTGATCTTTTATTCTTTACGTTCCCTCTTGATCTCAAGTTTTAATCTTTAATTTTATTTTATTCATAAGATGTTGGCCAGAACCATCATTAAGTGGCACAAAGCACAAAAACATGGCTGCCACTGTCTTTCATGAAGTCCAAGCATGGACACACTGAAAGGTTTTATAGACAGAAACAGGTCCTGTTTCCAGAATACACTGGGACTAATATAAAACTAAAGGCATGAAAAACAAAGTTACATGCAGCTGCAGGCCTGGGTTTCACTGCTGCTGAAATAACGTCACTCATAAACAAAACAAAACACTTGAAAATGCTCTCAGCCTCCACATATCATGTTTCATAAGACTTTCCCAACAACCACACTTGACACAGGAAGAAATAAAGCCCCGGTGTTTATCTTTCCAAGACACACCTGAAAACTGAAATGTATAAATAGATTTTAAATGCCTGAACTGAATATTTCAGAAATGAAAATGTTCTTACATATTTATCACAATTGCTCATTTTCAAAACACTAAGTAATTTCAGACTCAAACACAGTTGTAGAAATTAGGACAGTAGGTTCATCAATAGCTGGCCAATCAGATTGCGCTTGTCAATCTAAACTGTTTCATTAGTAGCATCATAATTCAAAATGTCATTCAGATGCAGTTTGAATCTGTTTCTCTCGTGCACAGTGTGGTGCTCAGCTGAGGAATTCCAGAAATGACCCGTAAAATAATGAGCTAAGAGCCATGAAGCTGAACTTTATGTTCGCTTTGCTTCAATATTTCTGCTTCGCTTCTAAAATGTCTCCTAAAGAACTTAATAGAAAATTCCAAATAAAACATGTAGCCGCAGGAAACGCTGTAAAATAGCTGATAAACTTGCTTCGGAATGTTCGGAAGTTCGGAATGCTACAAACACAACAAATGAAATATAAACTTCTATCACCGAAACACTTTTAATTGTACGCTAGTACTAATTCTGCTATAACCATTTCCCAGGACGGGTGACACCCTAAAACCAATTCACATCTGAACAATTAATAAAAATTGCATCTAACTGGAAAGCATAATGCTGACATATTTGATATTGTTGCCAGATCATCACGGGCCAACTTAAAATACCGTGTTGAACATCAAATTGCCCATTTCTATTCTTATACAGAGATATTTACACGTTAAGATGTCATCCAACACTTTGTCCAACAAACACCAGTTTTTGGAAACACACACACAACCCATTTCTGCCCACAGCTCTAGAACATTTTGTGCTAAACTGTAATCAGATAGACTGAGGTGCCTCCACACAGTTCCCCATGCGACTCTTTTCTTGTTAAATTCGATCTCCAAGAATCGCCATAGAGCTTCGAGTGAACTCTGGCTTCCGGCCGGTGTCCGTCAGGAGCATTCCCTGGCTGTCCAATCAGGGAGAACGATTCTTGATGTGGAAGTCACCAGAGAACGGGCTCGGATGTGAATTTGGTCTTTTTATTATCATGTGATTTCACAATCACTTCTAGTTGCATTCGGACAGCAAGACTCTCATGTTGCCTGCAAGCTGCACTCCATCTGTCATTCTTTATAGCTGCGTGTAAACCGCAGTGGAATCATTAGTCTTACAGTGTAATGCTATTCATCTGACTGCCATAGATTTGCTTCACATTCTACTACTACACAAACAACTGCTAGAGAGAAGTAACGGTCCAGCTTTTGGTGATGAGAAGATGATGGAGATGATGGAGTGGAAACGGAACAAACAACAGATTAATTACTTTGACAGAATATGTGCATTTGTCTAAAGTGGAACTATTAGTCGAATCATTTCGACAGTTGTACTTAAAAAGAAATTATTATGGCTATTTAGCAGATTTGCAATTTGACCTATGTGTGTATTTAACCTCAAAATTTGATTTATGTTAAAACAAATGTATCTGTATTGCCATTATACTTTAATCCTAATATTCAGACTTTAGGTTTAATTTATGTTAATTTTTTAAAAATGTATTTTTATAACATGAATAATTTTCTACTACACATAATATACTGTACATAATTTTATGAACACTTTCACAGGTGTAGCCTAAAGAGTTCCAAAAATAACAGAGGACAAATTGAATTGGGAAATGTTGGCTTTGATTCAAACCCGTGCAGCCCATATGAGCACCATGGCTCATTGTGTTGGCGCACTCACTGCTAGGCCATGGCTCCAAGGTGTATTTTTTTGTAAACAGTTAGAAACCTTAGACACTATAATAACTTGACAGTGACAGCATGATATAGAGGTGCAGTTACTTCTTTGTGTTCGAAAGGTCTAAAACATCATGATGAAACTAACCACAGCACTTCAGAAAGTTTTATGACTCATTTGCTCTCTCTCTAAAAACTCCTAATCACAGCAATTATCCGCACGTGTGGAGATGTTCTGGCTTAGTCTCGTGTACATGTTTTTTTTCTGTAACTTAATACACACAACCTGTTTTTCCAAAGTGCATCATCCAGAATTGAAATACAAGTCCAAACAAACATCCTTTCGACTACAGAGGCCTCACTGCGTTTTAAACCCCATATAATCAGATATAAAAGTTGCTCAGAAGCAATCACAAAAACATGAAATCAGTCGTAAGAACAACATGCCTAGCAACAGTCTATAATAAACTTAACTGACCATGGAAACTTAAATAAAAGAATAACTTTTTATGATCTTCTCTGCTGTTTAACTGACATCAATTCTACCAAGCAAACACAGCACTGCAGTTAAAAGTACGTACATTCTTTCTTCAGTTCTCTGGCCATTGGCACAGACACAGCAGATATACTTTTGACTTTCTCTGTTGGGTCCCATCTCTCACTTTACTGAAGCAGTCTACTGAAGGAGTTCTGGGCCCTCCAGGCAAATCACTTATCACCACATCAACAATACAAATCATCGGCAACACGCTCACAGCCCTGACAGCTTTGTCAGGTATATGACTGGAGTCAAAAGACATGGAGTGAGTTATCAGCGACAGCATCTTGTCACACTGAGGGAGATGTTAGTGGAAAAAAGTGCCACTTGATGTTGTATGTTAGCATTCAGAACCTCCATTGTTACTGTTATGTATTTGAAGCTAACAGTCAATAAATAGTAAATAAAATGTATTCGTTTTTTAGCAAACTGTTAGAAATTGCACTCAATTACAGCATTTACATTAAAGAGAAAGTACTTGCAATTATTGGTTGTAAACACTGTGATTATGTGATGTAATCAAAACACAGCTCTGTTTATTTGAGTGC
>JAZGTK010007614.1:0-19181 GCA_036877625.1 Ambastaia sidthimunki
CTCTCCTCATAAATTGAGTCTGTTTGTACATTTGAGGATATTCTCACAACCTTTGGTGTTAATGAAGGAAACTGTAGACTGATATCAAAGACTCTTAACTTCTTCAGGCTGTGACCTGACATGAAACACTGCCAGGAACTGACAACACATGTCTTGTTCCTCTTAGTTTTCTGGGCTTTTTGAGGCTAATAGCTGCAGGGTTGGAATGCATTAGAGGTCAGTGAAAGATTGTTGTGGTTGACCTTCACTTGAGAGCCCAGGAGTAACATCCTGAGAAACTGATCGGAAAAAATCTCCAAGATAAGGACAGATGTGTAAAATGCTGACAAAGGGGTCTGGCATACAATTTTCTTTAAGGCATTCGGACAAAACAGAACGAGAGGAGGCGGACAGAAAACAATGTTTTGTTTCACTCTTTAAAAAAAGAAACTTGTTTTATTTCCAGTAGTAACTGTTTATTTTATAAACATTTGAGGCAAAATTAATATTTTCACAGATGAAGAAAAATAAATCCATGACTTTTATACACAAAATAAGAAAAATATAGTAATTAAAAGTGAGGTTAAGACTCGGTCACCACATTTTCTTCATCTCTGGTTTGTGAGCCAAATGCGTTTAGTGGAAAGGAGAACGGCCACACACCCACAGAAATATGCACACATGATATTACGTGGTTCCTTCTGTATGACAAAACAGTTTTTATCTCTTAAGCGATCACGTACACCCGCTCAACACGACCACAGCTCTCTCACATCAAAGTTTAGCATTTTTTTACTCTCACAAAATATAAAGTTAATTTATCATAAAAAAAAATAAAAAACATTTTTTAACAACCGACACTTCACATTGTGCAAAGGTAACCATGTAAATTTCTTGTGGAATAGAACTGTTTTATTATTTGTAGCTGTAGTCTGTAGTGCAGAAAACTTTCTGCACCTCTACTGACATCTAATGGAGAAAAAAAGAACTGACAGCTTTATTTTACAACCGCCTTCAAAATCTTCTTCAACTTTACATTCAACATTTTCTAGTACATGAACATTATATATGTGTGTTTGTGTGTTTGTGTGTGTGTATAAACATTTCTCAGCAGGAGAACAACACAGACATTGTGAAGCTTTGGACAGTATTAACATCATGTCAGTCTCTCAGTAATTCCTACTTTGCCCTGAAAATATTGAATGATACAATCAGGTCCTCACATTTTAAATGATCCACATGGATCCTGGTTTTTGCTAGTGGGAATGTTTTTGCTAAAATTAATTAAAACAGCAGAAATCTTCCTAATTCTATATTTTCACAGTTCTTTTAAAAAAAAGTCAAATTGTCTTTTTTCCTGCTCTGAAATGGTGTAAACGTTTAAATAATGCATTTTAATACATGATGCAAGCGACAAGGAACTGTTCATTCTTCTGTGACAGATAAAATCAGATTCTTTCTTTAAAAAAACTAAAGAAAAGAAGCACAAGTCAGGCATTCAGATGGCAAAAAATTAAAGTGTTTTGGTGGAGAGATAAGACCCTCGTCGGCCACCATCACTTTCCTTGTGACACCAAAACATGTTGCTGTGATTTTAAAATGTTTTTTTCAATCCACGTGATTTAAAAGGATCTGGTTTGGACCCGCACCGTTCACACGTCGGTTGATCTGCTGTCATAATTTGCACTTATTACCCTGTTGGAGACAGAAAAAGAACCAGTTTAAGAACGTTTATTAAAATACATAAATTTGGTTAAGACAAATAATTATACTTATGAGTATTTTAATGCTTTCATGTTATGTGGGAGGAGCTGCAAGTATTTAATGTGAAAATAGACTTACAGAAGTTCTTGTTTAAGTCTCCTCAGTTTGTCCTCCAGTCTTTCGTTCTTCACTCTGATGGGACTGTCGGGTATAAACCAGGCAGCAATAAACTTGCACAACACCACCACATGCTGTGCAGAGAGACACAGACAGCTTTCATTAAAAATACTAGTAGCATTTACTTCTGATAGTCAGTAGTCATGATTCATGTTTGATTAAGCTGGTAAAAAAATGCTACCAATAATACAAAAAAACAGAAGAAATAGCTTCACCTCAAACAGAATAATGAAGGCAAAGCGGACAGCCAGAATCAACCAAAACTGTGGGGTGAGATTCTGGTCTTCAGCACTGCGATAGTCTCTATAACTATTAAATACACACACACACACACACACACATTCAACGAAACAACATTACAAAATTGTATCACCATTTCTTCACTAGTAGTCCATATGGTACTATTATAAGTAACATTTATTCATACAAGACCTCAAAAAACATGGCTGGCCCACCTGCACTGAGTAACATTGAAGCCATCGTCTGATGTCATCTGATGGTCATTAAAGTCTGCATGCATCTGAACATCAGACATATACGCTGTTGACAGAGTGCCGTTGATATAGCCGGTCATACAGCTGTGAGACAATAATAAACATCAGACTCAGAGTCGTACTCGACAGACAAGCAACAGAGTTCATAATTATCTTAATATCAACACAAATATATGTAACACATTCCAGAATGTGAAATGTATCCATTTGTTTTACTTTTAAATGCTTGTCAATAGGATGTGGATGAAAGTAATTTGGATGCGATGGATGCGACAAAATTTGGATGCGATCAGTCACAACTGATCATCGTGTGTGAGAGTTTTGGTAGTTGAAAGGCTCAAAAGTAATAATTTCATAAGATAAAAAAAGAACAGAAAAGAGTATCTGGTGTAGGACTCACTCCAGACCGTCTCTGGTGCTGTTAGCACAGGGTCCATAATGGTATCGATATACCAGACGGGGGATGAAGTCCGATGTAATGCCAATTACCAGCCCATTAGCAATGACAGCCATCACCCCCACAGCTTCTAATATTTTAGTCCACACACCTGCAATAAAACAAGAAAACATGATGATGAAATGAAAAGGTGTCCCAGATTACTAACATTGGCTAACATTTTTTTAAAAGTTCTCCCAAAATTATCAAATACATTCTTGCAGTAACATAAGTAGAAAGCTTTTTGTCATTATATATCTATATCAAAAACATTCTTAAGTTGTTGGTGGAACATTTAAAAAAGTTACAGAAAAGCTGTTTGAATTACGTTACGATAGCCCAGCAATAACGTTAATACAATGTCTATTAAACTGGACGTGGATGAATGTTACAAAACAACATTTTAATGTTTTTGTTCATTATGAATACACTTACCAATGTCATTAGTCTTTTTGGGCACTAGGCGGCGCTCTAGGCTGACCATCTTAATGGCATCCAGTCTGATCTCAAAAATGTTATTTATTAACGCCAAAAGAGGAGCCAGAGGGAAAGCGGCCACAAAAATGGTGGTGAAACAGAACTGAAGCACTAAACCACACAAGAAAGAACAATGTTACAGGATTTTAACATGATAACATAAATTGGTTTTGGTAAGACAGCAGTACTGTGAAACTAGGGTGTAACAGTTAACCAAGAGAGATACAAACCCATTTCCAAAAACTCATTAAACAAGCTGAAACAGTTGACATCAGTCAGTTGATAATTGTCCAGCCAATTGCAGAGGTCACATTGGTTATAGTTACTCCCCTCATCTGCTTTTCCAGAACAGTCGGCACACTTTTTGTGAAACGTCTTGGCTTTCGCCCGCTTAAAAATCAGCTTTAACCAGCTGCAGAGGAAGAGAATAAACACACAGAAAGACACAGAGACTCAGTTTGCAATTGGAAAAGTCGAGGAAAGGTTTTGGTTTAAGTCCACGTTTGCGACACTTACGGCACCGTGAACTCAAATATGTTGTTGATGGTTTGTTTGAGCACCAGGATAACAGACATCTGGATAAACAGATCTGTCAGGCAGCCGCTCGGATGACACTAACAGAGAAATATAATGAAACGTTACCTTTGTGATTTTTCTGTATTATTGCATGAGATTCTAACGTTACTCTAACGTTACCTCTTCCAGTCTCCATTTTCCTGCTATTCGAACATAGTTTCCTGGATAGCCATTTATCCTGATCAAAGCATAAATGGACACTTAAAACAGCCCGTTAGATTAAATATTACTGCATACACACACCCTAAAACGGACACGTTACCTTCCCAGAAAGAACGCCACATAAAACAGAGATGAGAAGAGAGTGAAGAACTGAAATGTAAACATCTTTACGGTAAAACTTCTCTCTGTGGCGGCAAACGAGCGAGTCTTCTCTGTAAATACATCATTTGTCAACAACATAGCGGTTAATTCAGTTCATTAAGGACCAAGCAATGATTTTACACCAAGTATTTCTACACTTAATACCCACCAAACGCACACAGTTTCAAGGACACAAATCTGTTGACCTGAAAAGAGACAGTGAATTAGGAAGTGCAATTTTTTTCTGGCTTCAATGAGTAGAGGGCACATAAAATACTATGTATATGATATATGTATATACATATATGTTAGTCCAAATATATAAATGTATGTATGTAACGTACATATATATTTGTGTGTGTGTGTGTATATATATGTATATGTGTGTGTCTGTGTGTGGTTGTTTGTGTGTGTGTGTGTGTGTGCGTGCGTCTGTGTGTATATATATGTATATGTGTGTGTGTGTATAGTACTGTTATATATTAATACTGATCAGTCAGTACTTACTCGAGTCATGATCTGAATAGTGACATAGTGCAGCACTGCACCCAGTAACATGGATATAGTGCTGGAGTGATCACGCAGGAAGTGCCAGTCACTGTCAGACAACACTATTGCAGCCAAAACACGACAGATCACCAGCGCATGAGTCACACCAATGATCACCACCAGCTGAAAACACAGACATCATGTTCCTCTCTTTATTCAACCACACACAATCATGTGAATAAAAGCATTAATAACAGCATTTATCTTTCATATGCAAACTCTGTCTCTCACCACTAGTGTGACGAGAAGAATCACCAGTATGCTGCGGAAGTATGAGTGCTTGAACTCTTTCGGTTTACACTGAGGATCACTGACAATATCCAAAATTAACTCTTCCTGTGGACAGAAGATTCATTCAGCTTCAACAGAAGATGCACAAACATTATAACAACGTAACACAGGGCAGATCTTTTACCTCCTCCTCACACCAGTCATACACCTTCCATTTGGACACATACAGCGCTCGGTGTCTCTTCCACAGCTCCAGAAACAGTGTGGCTATTACAACAACATCAACACATAAGCGTCAATGTTAAAATAAATGTGTTCGCCGCTAGCTAACGCACAAAACTTACCCCAAATCGCCATGAACATGGCAAACGCCACCGTCCCTTCATTGTCAAATAGTTGGCTGACCTGTTTTCAAATAACAAATGAAAGCGTTTGTCACAATCTGAAGCATATAGAAAGCACAGCTAACAAATTTAGATTGCAAAAATGTTTCCATAACATTTCCATTCCAAAAAAGGTTATTTTGAATGTTCTAGGAATGTTCAACAATGTTGTGTTAATGTTATTGCTTGGTTATAATGTTATTGAAACATTTTTTAAATTCTGCAATGTTTTTAAACGTTCCACTAACAATTTCAGTAATAACAGTTCTAATATATAATGTTGAAAAATAAATGTTCTACTAATGTTACTGCAAGAACCTTTCTGATAATTAAGAGAACTTTTAGAGAATGTTAGTCAACGTTCTGAGAACGTTCCCTGTTAGCTGGGCAGTTACATGTGTATTTACTGACCTTAGCGTATGTACATGTGTCAGACAGTTTCCACACACGGCAGGTCTTGTCACATCTTGGACACATGGTGATGTTGGAGTCACACACTTCTTTGCTGTAAACACACCACGATAATAACAAACATTACATTTGTGTTCTGCTTTTACACACACACACACACACACACACACACACAGAAGTCAGTCATTTTGTGTTAAATATACTCACATGAGTGGACTGGTATTGAAGAACGCAAGGCCATACAGGAACACAACGATACCAATGAAAGCTGCTGGGATCAGCATCCGTGTGTACCAGCCTAGCCACAGATAATACAGTCCAACTTTCTCCCCAAAATAGTCCCTAAAAATCACATATGCAAACAGACAGTGTTAAAAAAACAAAGAACAGCAAACAGAGAACTAGATGACAACAGACGTACAACTTACTTCACATCAGTGATTGGCTGTCTAAAAACTGTGAGGACTGCAAGCCAGTTTGCCCACTTTTTCTTCAATTTCTTCTGCTCTGTTTTCTTAAATAACCCGCAAACAAAGTTAAAAACAATCCTTTTACAATCGTAAAAAATATCATTTCTACGATCACAACAAATGAACATTTTTTAGAAAAAGAGGATGAAAGACATTTACCTCATGCAGACAGAAAATGGACTGGAAAACACCTTGAGTCAGCAGATCTTCAAGAGCCTCTTACAGTGTGGAGAGAGACATTTTTAATTTGTTAATTCAGTGAAGCATCACTCAACTTTTTCTTCTGACAATGAGTTGAGGGCAATATTAGCCGTGTGCATGGATCTGCACTTTAAATTCTCACTAGTAGACCATCCTGGTAGTTTAATGATACTCATTTCAACATGCTACGAATTGGGACACATTCTAATTTTAAAAACGAATGAAGACTGATTGTATGCACGATGGGGTGCATTGTTAGTTGTGGTTAAGACCAGGGGAAAAACAAGAAGAGGGGGAGATTTTCAAGTCAAAAAGATACAACCCTAAAAATGTAAGTGCTAAACAATGCCATAGAAGAACAATTTTTGGCAACAATCTTTGACATCTGTACAGCATTTCTGTTTCACTAAAGATTCTTTGTAGCGGAAAAAGATTCTTTAGACTCTTAAAGGTGAGATATAAATAGTTATTTTAAGAACCTTTTACTATATGGTTCTTTGCAGAACCAAGAATGGTTCTTCTATGACATTGCTATGAGGAACCTACTGTAGCACCTTTTTTAAAAATAAAAGTGCACACAGGGGAAAAGCATTAACTTACCTCCTGATCCTATATAAGTTTGATGTAAAACAAAGTAGACAATCCTGATTCTACAAAACAAAGCAACAATGAGAGAAGTTGGTACAAAGGATTTGGGTGGATAAATGGTTTCATTTGAAATGCATTTTAAGGGGGGCTCAGCAGGTGAAGATCTGTACCTGGTGGAGAATGGGACACACATTTGGTCTCCGCTCCAGTTACAGGCATCTGAGACCTTTAGGAGATATTTGTACTTTGTAAAAATCTCTTCAGGGGCAGAGATGCCATAAAACACTTTTCCCGAATTTCCAATTCTCTGTTCAAAAATAACAAGAGCCATGTGTCAAACAGGAAAACTTACAAACTACTGAAATATACAAAATGAGTGTGACAGGGCCAAACATACAGACACTTTAATGTTCTTTCGTTTCAGTGCAGTAATAAACGCATCTTGCTTCTTGAATGTTTGGTCCTCTGTGTCCTCAACTACGTCAGCCACCAGAACAAAGTCACATGATCGAAGATTGTATGAGTTAAACTGTATAAAAATACAAATGCAAAAACAACAGGGTAAAGACATTTAAAGCTTGTTCATTTCAAATATAATGTATTTGTGTGAATAGAAAAGTTGGGCAAAATTCTAGAATTGTTTGTGAATTTGAATATTTGACCACATTCCACAGCAAGTTAAACAATTGTTTTCATTGGAATGGCAGGACGAATTTACTAAATTAAAATGAAATGTAAAGGATAATGGCATTCTGGGAAATTAAATTTCTTTTACCCAGTCTATAAAATGAATTATAATTTAAACATAATGAAACACATATAAATTTAAAATTCTATAAGTGACATTTCAAATGTATTTGGCTGTCTACAAGGCCTTTTTAAATTTAAAATCAAACTTTATAATTAAACTTTATTACTGCAGTTTATGAATTTCTTTTTATTCTAATTAATTTCAAATTGCAATTATGCCTCTAATTTGCTACCTCAGTTTGACTTTAAGAATTTAGTAAGAATTCAGTTCTGGGTGACACAGAACCCTGGTGAGATGATCAGGGGATGTGATACAGCTGTGGGTTTACACAGACTGTGGGTTTACAGTCAGGGTTTTCTGTATGGGATTGTTTGTGATTTTTTAACAGGAAGTATACGTAGGTCACACAGCAGAAGTGGTTATATGAATATGTGCTGAGATTCCACATCATGTGCTGTGCAGTGTATATGTAGTTATACAGTGTCAGCATCATTGAATGTCTGTATATAACTATTTTAGATGTTTCCCACCTGTGCTGGAAGTAAAGGCTCGTTTCCATTGTCCAGCTCATGCAAAGCAACAGAATTCTGTAAAATATAAGGCAGTATAAAGCTGTAATGACCTCTTCAAAATACTGTATGTGCATGTGTCTCTGTGAGAGTTAGAAACCTATATCTACTGCTATGGTCCTTACTGCTGTGTGTGTGTGTGTGTGTGTGTGTGTGTGTGTGTGTGTGTGTGTGTGTACATATGTACTTAAATGTCTTTATAAGCAGATTGACACAGTAAGAGCTGGTCACCAAGGGCGTCTCTTTGTTTTGAAAAGTGGTGGGGACAAAGGTTTATATTCAGAGTCAATAGTGATTTAGAGCATGCGCTTGGTATACCTGTCGCGGCTACATCTTGCTAGACTCTAAACTAGTACTGAGAAATGTTCACACTAGTAAAATGACAGACTGGACAGGCTGTGTGAGATTTCTGTGTTACATGTTTCTTCCCCAAGATATTTTTACAACAGAATTCAAAGTGGTGGGGGAAAAATCATGTGCCTTATGCAAATGATGCATATTTTAGTTACTATAACGTTTAAAGCCTAAAAAAGTTATACACAGCAGAACAACCATATATAGTTGGTCCTTAATGTCTAAAACCACATTCAAAATCTGTGATTTAACATGACTGAAAGCTGTAAATTAACTAAAAGATTAATTTAAAGAAAGACGAGCAACAGGCAAAGCAAATGTGTTTGGTTCTGCACAAACTTTAAGTTCATGTCATTAAAGCGAGAGGAGAAATTATGACATACAAATGATTAAATATGGATATTTTTCAGTTCGGTATTTTCTGATGATAATATAATGTTGATAATGTAATTTATATATAATTAAAAATGTATTTAAATTACTTTTTAGTCACATGTAACACAATTTAAACACACGCTTGCAATTTTAGTTTAAAGTCACTGCTACCCCCCTTACAACTAACATTAAAATCATTAACATCAAATATTAACCATTCACATCAGCTATTAACATCACAATTAACTATAAAGACTATCACATTCATAAATATATTAACATCTTATCAGAATGCAATTTTAAAATAATTTCTGCTGGCATTTCAAATCTTTATCTCTCCCTCTCCTGCAGTATTTTTCTCTTTCTGTTTCACAACAATTACTAACTACTGGTATGACTGCAGGTCCAGACATGCCATTGGGACAAATACGGGATCAAATATAGAATACATACGTTTGATGCGTGTTTGTGTGTCAGAAAGAAGAAAAGAAAGAAAGATTAATAGAAAATCATGAGAACAAAGCTTTTGATTTTTAGCATTTGCTTTATGATGATTAACTAAAGTCACAGTAATTAAAACCTACAGTCTTTCTTTTTCTCCGAAGCGTCACTTGCATGACAAAAAAAACCTGTTTAACCACAACAGACGTACTTTTCTGCTTGCTTGTGTCTGCTTTACTCTAATTGCTTAAAACTGCCATTGTTTTAATCTCTGTATATGTTCTTATTTTCAAGTATTTTCCGATAAAAACAACGATAAATTAATATATGCAACAAAAACATCTAATCACAGAAGTTACGGAATAATCACGAGATTAGATACATAAGATTACAGTAGCCAATATTAAATTAAACAAAACATCAGGGTGAAACATAAGCATGTGCATGTTTGCGGTAAACATACAGTATAGTCGCTTTTATGGTCTAAAAACAAGACGTTCAGGTCAGTTGAACGTTCTTCAAAAAAGTGTCTAAAGAAAATAATCTCTCTTAAATGTTGCAGGTAAACTTTGGATAACATATATTAATGCAAATAAGACAGTTACTTATAGAGCCCAAGAACATACAGGCATAAAAGTACAAAAGGACCTTACTGAAAGCAACGTGTGAAAAACATTTACCATTTAGTTTTAATCAGTGCAGTGAGATATATTGTTACATCCTGAAACTCATGACTGGGTGTGTGCAACACTTTCATTTAAAAATAGAAACCACTGTTATTTCATTCTTTATTATTATGTTATTTCAATCTGCTGTACTGAAACTCGCCCATTTTTAAATGGAACAACCAATACACGTAAAATTTGCAAAGTTGATATTCCACACAGTTGTT
Source organism: Ambastaia sidthimunki (assembly GCA_036877625.1). Taxonomy (NCBI): domain Eukaryota; kingdom Metazoa; phylum Chordata; class Actinopteri; order Cypriniformes; family Botiidae; genus Ambastaia; species Ambastaia sidthimunki. Next base: position 10,362 of record JAZGTK010007614.1, read on the forward strand.
TTTTCTTGAAAAACATCAAAATTATTATTAATCACTTAATTTATACACGCACACCTCAAAATTATAAGATTATAGACAGAACAGACGGACATGAGAAGTATCAATTGGTGCACTGCTTGCAAAACCCAAAGACAGAAACAGAGAAGGAAACGTGTACCTGTTGATCGGTGAAATACATCCTGCTGTGAAAGTTTGTAAACCAGTTTAGTACAGGCAATTTAAATCAATCCTGTTTTGCTTTCACATAGCCGAACAGGATCTAACTAAGAAGCGAAGTTAAACTCGAGTCTAAAAAAGTTTGCCGTATACTTCCGCATTTCCTAGTTCAAGTTTGAGAGATCCGCCAACTGTAAGACATTTTCGTGTAATACCTGTACACAGGTGAGATCACTGACGTCACTCTATTATATTGGTCAGAGGGCGGGGCTTAAACATCTACTACGCTCGATACACAAGACCGAAACTGAACTAGTTTGAGACTCTGCCAAAAACAACAATTCATGCAGTTGTCAACAGTGTCCACTATTATTATTATTGTTTTTTCAACAGTTAAATCATCCTAATTTTTTCTCGAATCTAATTGGATGAGATGGTTTTGGGGGACACTCTTTTTCCAAACTTCCTGCTTAGTTTTTCTGAAAGTAACAACTTGCCAATATCGGTCAGTAATATTTTGATCCTGTTCACCTGTAGTCTCTACCCAGACGTGACTGTCCTGTAAAACCCATCAATTTACACATTTAGTGTCTCTGAATTACACAAGATGTCCTGTGTAAATTGTAAAACTGTGGCATATTACGTTAGATTATAGTCTGAGTATTGGGTGGGAGTGAAAACCCCCTTAATGACTGAGGTTTTAAACACCCTGTTCTGCTGTAACAGCTAAAATTAATCATTATTTGCATTTTATTTTGCATTTATTTTGCTCATCATTAACCATTGAGGTCATGCAAAACACTGAGCTGTTTCTATTTTCGCAAACTTATATCAAGACACAGTAGTTTAATATTTAAGTACATAACAGTGTCAAATTTATTCATGAAAAGTAGTCATAAAACAGACAAAGCACTTTTAATTATGTTCACACTAAAACACTTATACCACTGCAGACAGGTCAACAGATATGTTTCTAAGTTGTCATTTGACATTTTTTGGGAAGCATTTTGTACTTAATAACTACACTTACACAGTTATATAGCATGAAATGTATAGATTTTGCTGAATACACTTTGATCCATTATCTTAAAGTTGCCAAAACCAAGATATATGGGTAGTCAAAACATCTTTATGCATACGTACAAACATTAAAATGAAGGTTTTAGGGAAGTCCTTGGGGAACTGTTCACTCTGTGCCCTCTTCGTCCTCTTCAAGTGTTTTGCGTAAGTGCTTGCGGTTCATTTTCTTGCTACTGTTGAAGACAGCACTGGTCACCTTTTTGTCTTCTTCCTTCTTTTCCTCAAGCTCCCACTTCCGTTTTTTCCCAGTGTTCCCCCATGAACTGTGACGAAGAGCAGCCTCTCCGTCATTTTCTTGTGTGCCATCCAAGTGTTGAAGTCCAACTTCTTCCTTCCTAACACGGTCGGGTTTGTTGTCACTTTGATCTTTGCTCTTGGGTTTACTGAACACAATTTTATTCTCACAACTGCTTCCATGATCCTGGTTAAAAGCTAGACTAAAGGTCTCTGGTGTAGCATTTTGAGATCTTTTTCTATCTTGAAGCTCTTGAAGGTACTGGTGGGCAATCTGGCTATTCTTTCGGTCACTGGTTTCAGAAGTGTCTTCAAGACTGTAGCGGGTCCAGCGGTCAGGGTTTGCAAGGTAATCTGGAAGTTTTTTACCTGATGGTTGTTTTGTGGTTGCTTCAGGGGCAGCACCACACTTCCTTGCAGAAGCCTGTGGAGGAGAAGGTGGAGCAGGACGAGCAAACATGCCATCAAGAATGTTGTCTTCACCTAGCTGTTTGGATGTGAGCTTTGCAGCACTGTCCAACTGTGCGAAGATGTCCTTGCTGCGATGACAAAAACCAAAGCTCCCACCTGACAGTCTGAAGCTGGGATTTTCTTGAGGAACGGGCTGGTCATGCTGGGCTTCTCCTTCATCCTCTGAGGTTGATGACAAGTCCTCAACCTTTCTGCCAAAATGCTCATTGGGCTCTTCAGGGTCGGAGTCGCTTAGAGAGAGATCATCAGGAAGTTCGATGGCATCTCTGTTAGACAGGCTATTAGAAGCCTCTTTTTCTTCGTATTTTGGGTCACTCATGGTGCTGATGTTCTGAGGTTTGGTCAGGAAACACAATCAGAAGTTGGATATTTATGCAGAGATACTAAGTGGAAGACCTACAGAAATGAGACAAAAAAAAATCAAGATGCACTTAACAGGTCTCCTGGCCGTTTCAGAATAGAGTAGTAAATATAGTAAATACATTTCAAACAGGGATGGCAATAGAGGCAAAAGTTATGGCTTGCAGCTTTAACTTGATTATAGGTTCACAGCTCAAGAAAAACCTAACTATGGAAAAAAAGTCATAGGAATTTCATGCTCACCAAAGGGCTCTTGGGACACCTAAAGGCGAAAAGACAGAAAGATACAGTAACACTCATTAATATTTAATACACAGTTTCAACAAATGGTGGGTATCTAATGGCGCTGAAGCACATATGTTGCAATAAATAAGGATCTTTTTGACGTCTCTTATGAGACTGTCTTGAAATGAACTACATAACGGCACTAAAAAGCATTTATAATACAGCAGAACTAATACTCAGATGCAGGCAGGTATCTTACTGGGGTTGAAGACTCACAGGAACTCAGAGCTGCTCTGTCTAGCTAAAATCGTCATTGGCGTACCGATCAAAGCCATGGCCGTAGCGTTTAATCCTGACGCTCTCTGTGCAACCGGGCAATGCTTTAGCCTTCCTGGTTTTATGCTGTGCAAATGTAAGCTTGCAGAAAAAACATCAAGATCTCTTTAGAAACTTATTAATTCTCCAATATTCAGGCTATAGATCATCACTGCATTAAAAAAATGGTCAGTAAACACAAGTATTAGCTGATCAAGCAACTGACGCAGCTAACGCAACTAACCCGCCTAAAATAAACGTGATCTAAATCATCCCAGATGCTCTGTGTATTAGGACACATACAATGAAAACAAATTCACACATTGAATACGTAATTTGAAGGTTATTTTAGTCGTATCTTGTGCGTATTACACATACGCAGTACCATACCTTTTTCCGCAGTGCGCATGGTGCGTGAAGAGATGCTTTATGGGTAATGTAGTTTTCTTGCGCAAGCGACCACAACCTGTTTGTCTGTCTGTCAACAATGACCCACAGAGGGAGCAAGTTGCCTAAAATATAAGCATGTGCGAGCTGACTTTATTTAAAATTCATTAAGGTAATGGATATTTAATAGCATGTTGCCCCGTCTTAAATTTGTTTAAACAGGAAAATTCAAAGGACGATTGTTTTATTGTTATATACAAAAATCTTTATCTTATATTGATGGAAAAATAGGACACGAAAATAAAAAGATTTAAAATCCAAGTTTTCCCTGTAATGCCAGTATGCCGACGGAAAGGGTTGGCCACTCCCCTTTAAGACGTCATCATCATCATCTCAGTCCGCCGCTGCTTCTCTCCAGTAATTGTGGAGAAACAAACGAGCAGAGAATTTACGTTTTAGTCACTACAAACATATCTGAAAGCGGACAATCCATCCGGCATCTTAATCAAACCAGAAAACACGTCTATATGCCTGCATTTATATGTCTTTTATTGTTTCGTGGGGGAAAATAAACGCACGAAACTTAAGATGAAAAGAATAACGGGAAAGACGAAAGAAGCCACTCTGATAGAAATGTCTAATGCGCTGGATTGTCAGATTGAAGGTAAGTGGACTGTTACATTATGACTTACGTAAAGCTGACATGCAGTGTTAAAATGCATCGCAATGAGAGGGTCAATCTTGGAGAGTTCAAATGTATCTCTAAATGAAACATTAATGTAACAACAGCGTTAAATCAGATGACCAGATCACTTCAAAGACAGGGCGATGAAGGAGTGCAGATCATGTTTGTTATGTCGGGTCTTATGCAAAATAAATGCATAAACATATTTACCCTTATATGTAAATAAATGAGTTTTCGCGGTGGGTTGTTGTTTTGAAAATTGGAAAGTTTTATCCCAGCTAAAGGAATAACTAAAAAGTCAAGGCATGGAAAAGTTGTGCTACACCCCAAATTTGGTTGTTACCTGGCATTGTGTACTTTATATAAGACGTTTTATAAAGGTCTAAATAATCGAAAAGAGCTCTGCTTTCGATTTATTCCCATTGCCATCTTGGCCTGTGCATTTGGTTTGTAAAATAATGAGAAACCTGATATTTTAGGTGTACTTGTCTCATTCGATTCCCTGTATGAACAGGGACTAGCTAGGAACTCCTGACCACCCCCTTAACAGCCTTTTACGTTAATCGTTGTGGTCTCATGGCTTGGCCTCAGTCCCAGCTGAATTTGGGAATAAAACAGCTTCTGTGCTGATTCAGTTAAACGTCTGGTGCTGGTGTCACCTATTTAATGTTTTACTGTACAAGAGCATTTTAGCATTAGAACAAGTCCAACAGTTACTATAAGAAAGTGATTGAGAATTAGTCCTGGGTTTGTTGCAAATAAAAAAAATCTGTGTCTTATTGTTTGCTCTAGGCACTAGAATAAAATACAACAAAATACTACATGCATTATCAAGATTTCATCTCTGGTATGTGACGTGTGCCAAGCAAAAGCATATTTTGTCCCGCTCTGTATTGCTCAGCTTGTTTTTAATACTGTAAAATGAAATATTGAGCTGTAAAGGTTAGGTTCTCTCCTGAGGCTGTGGCCTGCACAAGTTGACTAATGTTTGTTAAAGCACTGAGGTTAGAGGGGCTGTTATTAAGTGAGACTTGTAGGTGTATGTTTGTTGTCCATGACTTTATTCACATGGGTGTGTGGGTTTGTGTGTCCAAGTGTATTCTTTGCTCCACAGTTATTCCGCCTGTTATTCCGGAATATAGAGGAAATTGAGGCCTTTTGGTTAGGAATTGTTTAAATGGAATTTTTAGAGAAACCCTATTCTAATCCTATTTCCCGTCCTCATTTGCATGGCAGCTTTTTCATCCTTACTTATGGAAATTCATCGTTGATTTATTGGGTATTAACTTGATTACTCTTGCAGACTAAGATGTTGGCACTGCTGTGATTCATGACGGATTTACAATGTCTCACAAATTTCCCTCTAAATTCTACATAGACTTTTTGATTTTATTCGTTTATTTATTTTTTAATTCAAAGAAAGGAAGCTAAAAGTATTTAAATGTGACATGCTTTATATTGGCCGTGAGTCCAGAGACAAACCAGTTAAATATTTATGAGTTTAATACCCGTTTGATTCATAGGTGAATGATTTTAGCAAAATGAAAACCTGTACATTTCAGAACTACAGAAATTGTGTCTCAGCCTTCCCTTAAAAAACATGCCTCATTTAAACTAGAAAGCTGCTTTACTGCACATCTGCTGTATGTCTTCTGAGTCTCTAAAACTCTGCTTTACAGTAAGTGTCCTATGCAGGCCTCTAACTGGTTTCTGTCATTGATATTAAGCTAAACCATGCATGTAATTCACTAAATTCTTTGCTTCTCAAAATGGTTGTATAATAGACTGTAGTGTGACAGTGTGAATAGCTCATGTCTCTTTACTGTGTTTATCATTGCATTGTCACCCTGGGCTGTCACATAGGAGACAAGGAGGTCTCTTATCAGGGCCGACCTCATGCTATCCGCTTTAGAGACTACTCCAGTTAACAATTTTAGGTTGTAAGAACACTTCCTTAATGTTTCCATTAAGTAACCAAAATGTTGAAGCCTCCAATTTTTAGACGTTGTTTTAACAATATTGATTGGTTATAAGAACGTTAGTCAGACATTTTTTAATTTAGTAACATTTAAAAAATGTTCCACTAACTACTTATGAGTAATGTTTGACATAATATTAAAGAAAACTTCTACTAACATTACTGCAATAATGTTTTTGAAAACCTGGAGAGAAGTTTTAGAGAACGTTACCCAACGTTCTGAGATCATTCCCTGTTAGTTCCCTGTTAGACAACAGTGACACTCATTGACCCTGAACAGATTCTCCCCCTCTCATCATGCCTGGCACACAGTCCCCAGTGTTTGTTTGTTTGTGTGCGTGAATGTTTGTGCTGCTTGATCTGTCATCTAAGGTAATACAGGGAATAATTAAGATAAGTTATTTTACTGATATGTTAAAATGTGATTAAAATGTCATTGGCACCTCAGAAGAACCTGTGAGGTCATGATGCACTTGCTGGGAACTAGAAGAAAGTGAGACGGAGAGGAGGAGTTGTTGCTATAGCAACTGGCTCTTTAATTTAGTTTGCCATTTGATAGCCATACTAAACAAGCAGCTGACCCAATGAAAGTCAGGAAGCAACTCTTAAAGGGATCAGCCCAAAAAAAGACAAACTTTGATTTAAAATACATTCAGCATCAACCAAACATTTAGAAAACTATTAAATACAAAAATACAAAACTATTAAATATAATTCTTTATTAAATAGAATCCAAATTGTTTAAGAAAAGTGTGGTTATTTTTCAGCCGTATGAAGTTCTGTGTGTGTGAGTGTGTTCTAAAAACATTTATCTGTATAGTTCGGCCTTTTCTGACCTTACAGTAGAATAGTCAGTATTTGTTTTGCTCTGTAAGACTTGGTCATAGATTATAAAATCTGCAATTCTTTAGATACACTGTTGCATCCTGTTGATAACAGTACAGTTTCTGTGTGGTTGAATAGCTGTATCAGATGACCTTACCCAGTGAGGGCTTGTGGTATGAAATTGTGGTTCGCTATCACCTTATAATGTGAAGTCTGTATTGGGTAATTGCTTGCTGACCTGGTTCTGTGGTGTTTCCCGACACATTTTTCCTGTGTATGTTCAGTTAAGTGTTCAGTCATGCACTACGGATGCAATGATGTAACCTGGACACATTCAGATGATGAATCCAGTTCACTTTCTGTTTCTACTGTAACACTCTGCATTGCCACATGAGAGTAACTGGAATTGTGAATTTATTTTAGACCTGCTAAACAAACCCATTTCAGCTTATCTGCTGAATAAAACAGGAACGATATCTTGCTGTATGTATGTATTTGTGTGTGTATCTGTGTGTGTATCTGTATGTGTGTGTGTGTGTGTGTGTGTGTGTGTGTGTGTATATATATGTATATATATGTATATGTGCTCTAACAATTAAGCTACAGGAACACCTATATATTTTCTCCGTATAAATTACAGACAGGAATTATAGACAGTTAAAGGTTTATTAGCAGAATCAAGTAACAAGTTGATTTGTTTACTAAATTCCTGCAAGGGCCACAGGTTTGTATGTATCAACATCACTGCTGTTTTTTCTCTCTCTGCTTCAAAGCATTACACAAAGGTGCCATTATCAAAGACTTTATTCCCGGTAGGCCTAATCATCTCTCATAATAACATGATCAGAGGAAACCTGCGAGACCAAAACACCTGCAAGCAAAAGACATGAAGGGCCATATTACAGGGAATCCCATCTCATATGTTTAGTAACAGTCGTGATCAGTCCATAATTATAACTTTTGGTTGGCCTCAGGGGTGTATCATCTGTACATAAAGGTTTTGCAAGGGTTTATCCACAGAGAATTTTCAAAGACTTTATAAACTTTCTGTCTTTCCGCTTCTAACTCTCTCATGGCTTAAGATGGCGGTGCTGTTCTGATGGGGTATCGGAAGATCTTTCAGGCAGGTATGGACAGAGCGTCACATGGTGTGATCTCGACGTTTCTTGTCTGTCTGTCTTCCATAGTGCTGAAATTCTGTTCCGATTCATATCGCCTGTCATTGCTCCAGTTCTTACTTGTCAGCATTTATATGCTTTGTCAGTCTCAGAGGTCACACTGCAATACACACGTGTGTTTAACTGTGGTACCACATGTTTGGGGTTGTGAAGCTTGCTCGAAATACTGCAGATGTTTCTGCCATTGATCCATCCATCCTGTAGTCTTGTAAACGGCAAAAAAGAGTCGGTGGACGACTTTTTGATTTGTAGCCAATTTTAATTTATTTCAGTCAGAAATGCAGAAATAATTTTGTGTGTGACAAAAAAAAGTCAGCAAAATGGCCGATGCTCACAGCGCCTTTAAGAAACAACATTGTATTAAAAGAACCTAACTTCACAGTATGCACAGTAAGTAATAGACAATGAATGGGTTGCCAGAACTACTTTGAAACTTCCATCTTTAATCTGATTGGCTGACAGTATTAGACTGCTCATTGGTGGTTTGTGACATCATGCATCATCATGTAATTCTGTGGTGTATGTATCCTTTTATGTCTGTTGCCCACAGGAAGTGCTTTTATCCTATAGTCAGCTATTTAGCATTATAATCATTAGCTGACTAACCGCTGGAATCTCACATATTTCTCAAGTGATGCGTTGTGGCGTATTTCACTTTGGCGGTAACATTTCTGAGACACTGACTGTAGCCTGAAACTTTACTGGAATGCAATAAATCTGTGGCCTCTCTTTAGCAACCAAAATTGATTCCTTTTAAGAGATTCACTTCAATACCTTTCAGTCTGTATTTATTTTTGCAACACTGCTCACTCTTACACAGCCATCCATAATATGTGAGCAGGAACTACCAAAATGTTTCTATGAGTTTCTATGTGCCCAAAAATTTCCTGTTTTTATAGAAAGTTATTCAAATGCATGTGTCATTT